>OX637340.1:14104739-14317794 GCA_951799405.1 Agapetus fuscipes
TATTGTTGGAAAAAAAAACGCTTCCTAGTGATTTGACAGAAACAAGTGAAGCCAATTATTTCATTAACTGATTTCATTCATTCCGCTTATAATGTTTTTTTCGGCCTCAAAAAGCTATTGCGTTCAAAATATTCCTTCCGTTCCAGAAATTTCACGATATTAAACACTTTTTAATTGTCCGACCTGTTGTTTAACACGGATCTGAAGAAGAAGTCACAGCATGACTCAGAAACGAATTTGAGGTTTTTGAGAATAAAATGCTTCGCCACATTCTCGGATCTGTACCTGAGAGTGTCAGATGGCTCACCCGTACCAGCGTGTATCTGAGGTCCATATTTCAAGAGTCAAACATTATTTCAGTAATGAATAAAGAAATAAATTGTACAGTGGACTGCACAGGACTTTATATCACAAAATACGGTCATGTTTAAGTCATAGCCAATTTTCATAACAAAACATTTAGTTGTGTGTAAGTAATGAAGTTAATCTTTTTAAGCAATCGTCTTTTTGCAGTATTATCATTGATCCCGTTTGTATCAAAACTAAAACTTTGTTTGGTGGGTACCTATACTTTTCATTGATATTTTGGAAAGTTATGATTGATAATTATATGGGTACAACTTACTAGATTTTAAGACTCGTAGCCTAGTATTTTATATTAGGCGTTTTAGTACCAAGAATATTACAATTATTTTTGTATTAAAATTTGTCACTTTGTATGGTGGCTACACCTTATAATATTTATTTGAAAAAAGTAATGATTAATGTACGTAGGTATATATAAGAGCTTTTCAATTGTAGAACATTATTTTTTAGTTAACCCGTTCTCTGCCGGGAAAATTTAAAATATTGTTTTCTCTTTTATGGCAACCCCCAAAACAAAGAGTTTTAAGAGGCAATGCTTATAGTTGTTATATAGAAATTGATTGAGCGAATTGTTATGTAGGTTTATTTATGGGTATTTGACGTTTTGCTACCAAAAATATTACAATAATTTTTTGTATGAAAATTTGTCACTTTGTATGGTGACTATACTTTATAATTTTTGTTTGAAAGAATTAATGATTCATGTATGTAGGTATATTTAAAAGCTTTTCAATCGTAGAACATTATTTTTTAGTTAACCTTTTCTCTGCCGAGAAATTTTAAATTATTTTTTTCTGTTGTATGGCAACCCCCAAAACAAAGAATATTATGAGGCAATAGTTATTGTTGTTACATAGCAGTATTATAATGACGATTATGCAAAAAAAATAAAGAAAATCGTAGGAGCCGTTTTTGAGAAAATCTCATTTGAAACTTTCAGCTGTTCGGAAGCCATCTTGAATTTTCTAAAATTGGAAAAATGTTTCACTATGAATTATAGTGATAAAAAAGTTTTTTCTGATAAAGTTAAGAAACATAAAAGTTTTTTGCGTTCTGATGGGTTTTTGTAGCCTTTTAATTTCAATTTTTGATATCATGTAAACGGCACTTTATGTTTTTATTTTCAAAAATTTTATTTAATTTTTATATAGAATTAATTGTTACGTATAATATTGTAGAACATATTTTTTTGTCAACGCTTTCACTTCTGAGAAAATCACAATTGTTTATTTTTTTCATATGGCAACTCATAGACGCAGATTAGCAAAAATGTTGCTATAATTAAATTTGGTAAGTATGTGTCAAGCAACTACTTAACTGAAAATTTAATAAAAATCGTCGGAGCCGTTTTTGAGAAAATCGCATTAGAAGTTTTCTCCTCTTTGGAAGCCATCTTGAATTCTCAAAATAGTGAAAAACAAATCATAGTGAAAAGAAGTTTATAAATTTATCTTTCTTGTGAACTTAAAAAAAGTTTTACAAAATTGCGTTTTTATCGGTCTTTTTAATATTTTCGATGAAAATTTTGAGATCGTGTAAACGGTAGTTTAAGTAAAAAAAATTTGAAAGTTTTCTTTAAATTTTTGTAAAAATAAATATATTGCGCGTAATATAATAGAACATTTTTTTTGTGTCAACCCAGCCATTTCCGAGATAATCACAATAGTTTTTTTCTTTCATATGGCAACTCATAGACGCAGGTTGGGAAGAGTGCTGCCATAACAAATTTTCTTCGCGACAATTTAAGTAACGACCACACTGAAATTTTAAAGAAAATCGTTAGAGCCGTTTTTGAGAAAAGTGCAATTTTATGTTTTTTTTGTACGGCAGCCATCTTAAATTTTCAGGTTGGTGCCATGCCGGTCGGCCCATCAAAATTTGTGGTTGTCAATTCTCTAAATCCAAAAATTGGTGTCTCTGCGATTAGTAGTTCCGGCTGGGACATACATACATCCATACGGACGGACGGACGGACGGACGGACGGACGGACGGACAGGTTCGACAAATTAGGTTTTTTTGCATGTCCTGGTGCAGGACAACTCATTTCTGTTGAAACCTCATTTTTTTTTTTTCGGACGAATACAATACTTTATAACAGTCCTTCGGACTGCTATAAAGTAAAAATCAGTCGATCGGACATGTGGTACGTGCAGAGAGCTCCAGGATAATCAGAAATGCCGAAATCGGACGTCCCAAGATATGGTGGGCAGACAATGTCGAGCCGGTTCTGAAGTCCTTGGAGGAAAGAGGACATGGAAAACGGCACAAGACAGAGAGTCTTAGAGGATTGTGGTGCAGGAGGCCCTGAGCCTTTAAGGTTTGTGAGCCGGAAGAAGTAAGTAAGAATGTTTAAGAGTGTAAACGCAAGGTTTTATACTTGGGGTACGGATATTACACAAAGCTTAGTGTATGGGATAACAAAACAATTTGTAGTCACATGGACGGTACGCATAGATATACATATTAGATGATAGGAAGGGCGGCAAAGCACGAATATAAGCGCGACAGTCTTTGTCAACTAAAAGTTTGACAACGGTCTTAGTTGAGATATGGTAGATACTGCAATGAGATGAAATTGGAAGCTAGCATCGATGGATATGGTAAAATTAAATTCCATGAAAATTATTATAAACAATCTTAAAAAGATTAGATGCCCATATTTCTATATTTAAAATAATTGTGATCATTGGCGTGTAATATCAGTGAACCTGCGACTACATATGTTAACGCAAATATTTACATATTTTATCTGTATCAATCTAAGCACAAATCATCCTAAGTAAGAAAGAGAACAAATATGCTTTCAGTGATTGTTCCTTGACTTATAGGTTGGTATGAGGCTGACCACCCATACTGTAAAAAGTGGTTCACTTTGCCAATGTCACCCCTGTTTCAGGGAAGGTCGGCAAAAGTTGTGGGGCTTATGTTCATTTGAGGTTTGGATTTTATTTGTTAATACACATTCAGCATTTGTAAGCGCGAACTACACTTGTTGGTTTGTGGGCATACATCTGAGAGCTTTAAATGAATGTATCCTTGCAACTTAGATTATAGATTATTATTATATTGTTACGTATTCTGTTGTTTTGGCAGGTCTGTGTTTGAAAGGCCTGGCTGACAGTTGTGTCTCGTACATAATATCTTCAATGTTGCAAGCTAGTTTTGTTGTTGTTGTTGTTTTTTTTTTAATAGATTTGTGAAGAGGAATGCAATTCACCAACCTATTCTACCTGGCCAGAAACAGGTATTAATATCATCAATTAATAATTCATTATTATTTGTATTAATGAATTATTAATTAATAACAACCCAATAACATCTGTTGAACCAGGGTCAAAGTTAAAGTCAAGTGACCCAAGCGGGGATCGAACCAACGTTATTCTATTCCAAATACGCTAAAAAGATCGGCCACTTGGCCCCCTCGGCCATAACACCGACGTTGTTGTTTGCAATGTTGCAAATTAACGTGATAATCAAAATTTATTCAATAATATACACATTATCATCAAAAGGTTCATCCAGCCTTACAGCAACAGAGTCTTGCTTGAGAATTGGCGCTTTGTAGCGATGACCAAGCTCGTAAAAAGTCCGGTCGATAGCTCAGTTGGTAGAATGCTTGCATTCCACGCGGAGAGCAAGGGTTCGATCCCCACCGAGGGTTCCAGAAATGATTTCCCGTTTCGATATCTATTTCAAAGCCAAAAAATAAAGTTAAGGTGCAGGTACTCAGCCTTCACAAGAAATGAGAACCAGCCCCCCGGGAAATGGAAAACTCTCACTTTAACTGAAAGTGGTTGGTGTGAGGCCGGCTCCCTTGCCCAAAAAAATAAAAAGGTGTGTTGAATTCTATTACACTTTATAGAACTATTGAAATAGGTGTGCTATTGAAAGGTCTATCTGACAGTTGTGTTTCATACGTGTCCTTAATGTGGTAAGCGAGTTTTGATTTCACTTATATTAAAATACTAATGGTTGTGATTGACTGAATGAAATGGTGTTGGTAAATGGTGTTGGTATCTACAGGACAACTCTCACCTAGGCGAAATGTTCCGACCCGGACAAAGTTCCGGAATGTCACCGTTTATCATCGAAATTGATGTCTGCGAGTCCGGAACGGTCACCCAAAGTACCTTGTTGGTACCCCAAGTTAAACGTTTCACTAAAGGTGTAACACTCTCTAGATGCTCTGCTTCAGTTTCCATACTTTTTCATAGGTAAACGCCATGGTTCGGTTTCAACAGAATGCTTAATACTTGGAGTACAAAACCCTCTAGCAACGGAGCGCTGGACGCTTTCAAGTCCCAGAGTTTTGGAAGTGAGATAAGATCTTGATTTGAGGGACTCGTAATTAATTATAGTTGAATTCTGGCTACAAATTTCCTACGTGTTATTTCCAGTTTACATACATCCTTTGCCATGTCCTTTAGAAAGGGGTGGCTGTGTGAATACTTCTAGATTTACCGTAGTCTAAAAGTTTGCGCTTCAGACTTGATAATCAAAAAGTATTTGGTCTGAATTTTTAGCCTAAATATCACAATCAATCAATTGTACGACAACCAGGGGTGGATTTTGGTGTCTTTGATCAACTGCAGCCACCGTTGTTTAATGTTTATCCAACGCTTTTCTCCTCCGGTCTATGACTCCTACCGTACGGTAGTCAGTCACTTTAATCTAGGTCTTCCCACCGTTCTGCGCCTCTTTGGGTCCGTCATCACAACCACCCTTTCCAGGCTCCAAAGGTCCATTCGCTAGATGTGACCTAGCCGACGTTGTCTGCTGAATTATATTAACCGACCAAAAAAACCTATTGGCGCGAGTTGTATAGCTAAGAGCTGTATCTTCTGCTTCATATGTAGGTTCCCGTCCTCAATTGAGCAATATTTTCATGAACCAAGTTTTTCATTCCACAATATTTTGACCTCTCAGACTGATCGGATCGACCAGAATTTAACCTGAATAATTTTAGAATGATTTATTTGGTGATCGCTGTTATTTGTCTGAATGAAGCCTCAAAATCCCTCTACGAGCTTGATCGTCGCTGTAGGAAGCGCCGATTCTCAAACAAGATCAAGTCGCTGTAATGGCTTTTGATCTTACCGAGGCAGGTTAATTTTTCAACCAAGCCAAGAGCATCCTTAATTCTTTTTTTTTGTGCTACGCCAGAAATCGATTCCGTTACCTTATAATCTCGAGTTCGAAATGTTAACCACTAGACTGCGGACCGGTCGTCTAACATAGATGGGTTTCAATTTTAAGAATAGCCATTTTCACCTTGGATTAAGGGTGAGTGAGTCGGGGGTTTTATAAACAGACCCCTAGACGCTTCCAGGGGTTTGTGCAGCGGTATGTACACAGACCCCCAGACGTTTCCAGGGGTCGCACCGATTAATCGATACCCTCTCGCCCTGCCGCGCCCAACTGGGGTCCGTGAGAGGGGCTTATATCCCATTATGCTAGCTCCACTTTCCTTGTTCACATCCCAGCAATATTAAAACAGCAAGATTCAACTTTCTTACTGTAACTCTGTAACTCTGTCGCCATTCCGCTAGGGGTGGCCAGAGCCTCTGCAGAGTTGCCTCCATTTTTTCCTATTTTTCCTAAGCTCTATTTTTTCACTCTGAAGATTCCAGTCATTTTTAATCCTTGATCTTTTGAGGATACCTGTTGATTAAACATGTTTTCTATGTTTTGGGCACAATGACAACGACGATAAGGTTAAAATCTTGGAGTGCACCCCGAGACATGCTTTGAAGTAAACAACCTAACATGATGACCCTACGGACGAGTGGACAAGGAAGAGTCTCCTGAATTTTACGTTTTACCTTTTAATAAAGGAGAAAAATGGAAATAATTTGGAGGCGCCAGAAGCGCCAATCTGCTAAATTCTTTACAACATTAAGGCGACGAGATGACGATTCGTGTCCAAAAATAAGGTGTACTGTGATTTTTTAACTTATCTTTCGCAAGCGCTAGCAAGCTTCAATTTGGATTGATATCCAAAGAGTAAAAAATTTAGCAGAAAAGCCGTTCAGTATATTCTTTTCTCCATAAAACATGAATTTTGAACACATAATTTTTAATGCAAACCGCGTGGTCTACGTCATCATAAAATCCTTTCCAGCGCCACATATGCCACGATTCAATCAGGACATCTTATTCTTTCCGGGATTATATTAGTACACGAGTAGTCAGTCCCGAGTCGTCCCCTGCACCAAAGGGTCCATTCAAGGGGGCGAGATAGGGCAATCACCCAGTCTCAAGGACCGCCTTTCACGAGCTTGTTTTGTATGGCGCGGAGGGCTTCTTACGATTCAATGCTCCTATTTGGCTTTTAATTGAAATCTGCCATTTTGTACCCAAGTGTCTTGTAGTGTATTAGATCTTTTTTTCTCTGAAGGTGCCTTTCAAGGGCTTTTCATCAATGCTAAAACCTTTTTCTTTAAGAAATTCGGAGCTGAAGACTCTCCAGATTTTAGACGATTTTAAGGTTTATAACACTTGTTAAGATGTGGGCGCTGGTAATGTTTTCATTATTGTTTTGGTCCGTTGTAACAGGAGTGTAAGCTGCGTAGTGCCGTGCTGCCTTCTTTGTTTTGAAATACTGTAACGAAGTGGCGATTGATTTTGGTTTTGAATAGACTGGAATAAAATTAGAATAAATAGGACAAATAATATTATAGAGTGTGAGCATAAATACACTAAACGAGTCTTAAAAGCTCCATGTTTTCATAGTCTTGACGTGGATTGCAAAGGGATGAATAAAATTCGTTCTACGAGTACGTACTCATAATAATCATTTGTTTGGACGCTATCTATGATATATAATGCAAAAATATATTATACTTACATTTAAAATCTCTCAAATCGTGAATATGTATTGGAACATTGAGGAATAGGAAATCAGCTGTATTTAATGGTATAAATAGTGGAAGAATGTTGAAAGCAAGAGGCGAATGTGTATTCAAAAGGATGTATAAATTATTTAGGCTTTAAAATCAAATTATTTTTTATTAAACGTTGTTTTATTTTCACAATAATATTATTGTGAAAATAAAACAACGTTTAATAAAAAATAATTTGATTTTAAATAAAATGAATTTTCACTGTGTAAATACACAAACCCTACAAAATCTATTTAGGCTTTATTTAAATGCCGGAGTAGTGCCAATGGACTGGAGGAAAGCAGTCATTGTTGCCATTTAGAAAAGTTAATAATTCAAACAAGGATAATATAAATATTAGAATGTTTGAAAAAAAAACACCAAATACCTAACATGTAATATATTATTCTAAATTTTGTTTTGTTTGTACAATTTTCAGAAGATACAAACATTGTTCAGACAAACACGACACAAACACGCTCAGATCTGCAGGGGATGGCGTGGTGGACTTGGTTCAGCCACACCGTCAGACACGCACTAATTTTGGGGACCGTGCTTTCCGGTTTGCGGGACCAATGGAGTGGAACAGACTGCCACCCAATGTGAGGAAGGCAAAGACTGTTGGTGTCTTTAAAGGAGCACTAAAGACACATCTTTACAAGAAATCTTATCCGTGATTTGAGAGGGCCCTTGAGGTGTGACACACACAAAAACGGCGCTCTTTAATTATGTGTACATTAAAATAAATTATCCTTATATATATATATAGAGTAAGTGCGGCAAATATGGACCACCAATAACTATTTCGAAAATAAAACCAAGTAATACATTTAAATAGAAACACTTTTATTATTAAGCAGTCTTATGTTTAATCATCCATCATAAACAAACAAAAAAATAGGAACTTCTCCATAATTAACGAAATTAAAATTAAAATTTCTAGCAAACTCCCATTTTGAGAAAATCCCATACATGTGGGTAATATGGCCCACAGGGTGTTAAATATGGACCAAGGTGGTCCATATTCAACACACTGTGGCGTAGTTGGAAATTACAAAGGGTTTTACTTGCAATAATCACACAAAAAATAATCATTTAAACATTCAGAACAGTCTTCGTGAGCCCATAGGTTGCATGATACACACTGTAACCATGTTTCTCCTCGTCGATCTTCAGAATATAAGCCGGTACAATAAATACAGCTAGCATCATTCCGGCATCTTCTATCAGGACTACCCTCAGATGAATCATCTGGAATGTACTCACCATCAGACTCTGATGATGAAGCTTGTATTATTTCTTTAGTTGCTTTCTTGCCTTTCTTTGCGTTAAATTTCAAATTTTTGCATGCTTTGTTCTTTGGATCTTTTTTTGATTTTCTAGGATTTTTTTTCTTCGATTCCTTGTCTTCTTTTTTTTTCAGTGATTCTTCTAACGCCTGCTTGTATGGTGAAGATGTTAATAGTTCCGATTTACCAGGTTTTCTTCCTCGGTTGGACTGTTTCTTCATTCTTACAGGGATGGGAGATATTTGGTGAGGTGTAACATATGAATTTTCTCTTGAACCAGTTGAAGTCGATGGTTTTGGGTCAAACGTAGCAGAAGTCGTAGGTTTTTGATGAGTCGTTGCCGCTGTATCAATGGTGACTGGCAATTGCGGAGAATCTACGTTCTGAGAGACTGTTGTGTTTTCATCTGTTGCCTGGTGAACATTTTCCTGCGTCTGAGAATAATTTGAATTGGGTAGCTCTTGATTGACCTCCTCAGCTGCAATGAAATCATGATCTTTAAAGATGTATCGATTAACTGGATAGATTCCAGTAGAGTCAAATCCTTTCACAGCTATTTCTCCCGTTTGTGTTCGTAGGTAAGCTCGGCCAAGTAACTCCACAATGTCAAAATGTGTTAGGGCTCGAACATTTACTCTTAGCCAGCATCTTATTTCTTCTGCATAGTATTTTTTTAGTGGCCCCATGAAAGTTTTATCCAGTGGCTGAATCTTGTGGCTGGAATGAGGTGGAATCGACAAAAGATGCACGTGGTTTTCTCTGGCCAGATCGATAAGTTCGATATTTCTCATATGACTTGAATGCCCATCTAATATAAGCAAAACAGGGGACGATGCAGTGGGTTTCACTTTATTTATGAAGTGCCGAAACCATTTAGTGAACAGATTCGTTTGCACCCAACCTGAGGGATGATTGGCGTGGATAGAGCCTGGTGGAGCACCTCTCATAAGAAGAAGGTTGTCTTTCTTCCGAGGAAAAATAAACATTGGCGGTACGAATCCACCTCCTGCACTCATGCACATTATGCATGTTATCAGGGATCCTCTTTCGGCAGAAGTTAGTGCTCCAATCTGTCTTTTACCTCTAAGACTTAATACTTTTGGCAGTTTATTTGGAACTACTGATATTCCAGTCTCATCAACGTTGTAGATGTTGTCCGGACTAAAGTGATGTTCTTCCATTTCCTTTTCCAACAAATCAAAGAAGAGGCTAACATTTTCTTTATTGAAACCTTTGGCGCGAGCTTCAGATGTTCCCGTAGGCTGACGAAACGAGAGAGTTGGATGGCGTTTAAGAAACAAGCGTAGCCAATCTCTTCCAGCACACTGATGGATGGTTGAAAATGGATTCGCAAGGTTATTTTTGACTGCTAGCTGGAACGCCAGTGTTCTGATATCTCTTCGCGTAAGTCCAAAAAATTTTGCTTCCATGATTAAGACATAACCAACGAGTGAATCTTCCAGCTCTGGTGGCAGAACCGGTTTTCTTCCTAACTTGGCAGATGTTAACACGTCCAAAGGTTTGTCTTTATCAGCAACCAAACGACGAAGTGTCGTTTTAGGAACGTTAAAAGTTTTCGATGCCTTTAGAAACCCCATTTTTTTCTCCCTTATGGCTTGGATAGCTTCTTTCATAGCATCCTTGTTCCATGTTTGACGAACTTTAGAAGGTTTTGAGAGCGTGGGAGCCATCAGTTCCTAGAAAGAAATAAATGTGTCAATTATGGCCTACTGGTCCATATTTACCACAACTATACCGGTCCATATTACCCGCACCTACCCATTTTAAATAAAAAGTCAGTTCAAGGTTATATAAATAAAGATTTCGGGACAATCACTTTACCAATTCTAAGCAGATACCCCATAGTTCAATTTCTTTAATACACCTCAATAATGAATCGACAATGAAGGGATCAACACTTAATCAAAACTCACCGAAAATAACGATCCAAAACAGGAAAAAGTGAATTGTTGACACAGCAACTACGTCCGTGACCTGCCGGTGACGCCGGTCGACTGAAGCGTTGCCGGCAAGGACATGATTCGCCGGCGTTGTCTTACCGACTCCTGCGATTAGCCAATCGGGAAGAAGCATGGTAGGCCATAATACCCGCGTGGTCCATATTTGCCGCACTTACTCTATTGTTAATGGGGATAAATTCACCTCACTACATACTGAGGTACGAAATGTATTAAAAAACTTGTGCCTCCCCCATGGGAATCAAGGGTGGCCGAGGTGAAAAATGTGACGGAGGTTTACTTGCCATCTTCAAGTCTGTTCATTGGCGGATGGTGGGAATCTCCAAAAATGGGCATTCGGCGTTACACTACACTCACAAAAAAAAACATTGTCTCACTTTAATGGTTCCATCGCCTGGGTAATATTAACAATGTCTTTAACAAAAACACTCCCAAAAATTACATAATATGAATAAACAGATGTGGAAATAAATGAATAGGTATTAGAGAGTTGCTTTCCGAGATCTGTTGTCGTGGTCAATGGGAGCTGGAGTTTCAAACGTTGCACTCGTATCTTCAATGGACTTTTTCAGAGTGAATATGATATCTATAGCTAATAGTTTAATTAACATTATCATCATATCATCTTCAGGCTGAAGAAGCCCATTGCAGAGCGAAATGTGTGGTAGCTTCAGCCCCTACAGACCGAAGCAACCGATCCGAGAAAGCAACTTTTCTTAGACCGGTCCGTAGTCTGGTGGGTAACACTTAGGACGGATTGGGAAGTAGTGTTCGCTGTTTTCAACATTAATCTGCCTTTACCAAAGACCGGTCACCACAAGTCCATCTAACCTTACTTGGCGTATTGCTTGAGAACGTCCAATTAAGCAGAGGTCTTTTGAGGTGTGATTCACACGAAAACAGCGCTCACCAAAATGATTAGCCTTAATATTATTATAAACTCTTCAATGTCAAATTGATTTGTGTTTTCATGTATTCTCATAATCAGAAAAAAACTGTACAGCCGCATTGGATTCTAAACCATGCAGTTGTCTCATGGGAAAACGCAGATATTTTTTCAGTTTTCTTGGTACGTAAATTCTTGAAGCATTTTCAACCTGACGTCACTGGTGTTGTTATTAAAAATGTAGGCGATGCCGTCAGTCAAAGTCTCGGCGCGGGCAATTTCACAAATGACTAAACTTTTCACATTTGAGATAAAATTACTTGCATTACAGCAGCGCATGAGCATGACAATCCCAAATAGTATTTTAGCCGCGAAAACATGGCGAGGGGGAGGCAACGCCAACAACCATCCCAATCTTGGCGCGGTCTCAAATAATAATATGTTATCTCAGTTGCAAAGACATTTTTTTGTACACAAGGTACCCTAGTTAAAGTGCGTCTTCTCAGCTATCAACATGCTGGGAGGAACTTTATTCCTAGGTTTTTAAATTTTAACAAATATACCACTCAAAAATGTCTATATTGAAGAGCTTTATACGCCAAGTCACAGGGTGTTGCGCCACGACATCAGTACGGCTTTTCAGTACATGAAATAAATCATGTCTCCGCGATCGGGTGTAGTCGTCAGGCACATACAACTTGTAGCCCTTCAACTGGGGGGGACTGTCAATTCAGCCGTTGATGACCTTATGAGAGAGCACCATAAGAGACCTGTTGCGCCCGGTTTTCAGGCTTCTGAAACCAGTATGCTGAAGAAGCTCCTCATGATCCATGAATAGTAGATGTATTGACATTTAAGGCGTGTTATAAAGCTAAATCTGCCGTTTTTGTTTCTTACACTTTATGGTCTTAGCAAAATAGTTACAGTAATGAAAAAAATCAAGCATGTTTATTATTTTTTTATCTTAATTATAAAGCTTAAACAAAATATATTACTTAAGAATTGCCACCACAAAAAAATATTGAAAAAAATGCGTTTTTTTACATTTTTAGCTTTTTTTTCGTGTGTGCTGTATTTTGGATTTTTTTTTTTGCTTTTTACTTACAGAACTATACATTGTTTACGTTCAATACTCAACATTTTTTCAATAATGTCAATAGTTTTTGAGTAAATATGGAAAAACTGAAACTACTAAATGAATTAAATTTTAATTCAATCAAAGAACACAGTTTTTCCATATTTACTCAAAAACTATTGACATTATAGAAAAAATGTTGAGTATTGAACGTAAGCAATGTATAGTTCTGTAAGTAAAAAACCAAAAAAAAAATCCAAAATACAGCACACACGAAAAAATAGCTAAAAATGTAAAAAAAACACGTTTTTTTCAATATTTTTTTGTGGTGGCAATTCTTAAGTTATATGTTTTGTTTAAGATTTATAATTAAGATAACAAATTAATAAACATGCTTGATTTTTTTCATTACTGTAACTATTTTGCTAAGACCATAAAGTGTAAGAAACAAAAACGGCAGATTTAGCTTTATAACACGCCTTAAGAATTATATGAAATACATGAACCTGTACCTGAGAGTGATATAATATGGTGTAGCCGTACCAACGCGGAGCTGAGATTTCAACAGTTGAACATCGCGTCAGTAATTAAATCAAGAATACTTCACGTAGAACGTACAGAGCACTCCAAGATAATCAGAAGTGATGATGTCTCATCCATCGTCACACCAATGGATACGATGGACAGACAATATCGAGGCCAACGCAGAAGTCCTAAGAGTGAGAGAACCATGGAAGAAAGAGGCACAAGACAGATAATGCTGGAAGATTGTGGTGTGGGATTCCTTGACCTTAACAAAGTGAACTAATTTTACAGTACCTACAGCTGGTCAGCTTCATACCAACCTATAGATTTTTTTATGAATTAGTTGGTATACAAACCGCAATGATTGTGGTGCTCTTTTCAAGAATAGATTTTGGACAATCGTTTAGGTATTCTTTCCTCGGTCTTCCCTTTTCACGCTTACATTTGACATTCCCTTTGTATAATATAAACATTTTTAAATATTCCTAAGGCACGCCTCTACTCTGATGGTTCTTGTTTGTTCCCTCAGCGGTGCGACACTCTACAATCTTCCGCTTTTCTCGAGAGTCCTTCCCGCCTTCACGTACAGGACAGAGTTGCCTGCGGATCCCCAGTAATCCAATTCCACGGGGAGGAAATGTGACGGGGTGTGACACAATCGTAGACGTTCAGGCAAATATTACGGTGGAGGTGTCCAAACGACAAATATTCATACCATGCTAATGCCACAAAATGACAGGAGCGTGCACTAAGTATATGCAAATGCATTTCAGAAGAAATATTATCTTCATTTTCTTTAAAAAAAAACACATGAGGAAATAATTTGAGAGATTCAAATTTTAGTCATTTTGAATATAAAAGGGGTCACATGTGGTGATTGAGATTGATAAAAGAAACAATTGAAAAAAGTCACCACAAAGAATACGTCATTCTCGTGTTATGTTATACATTGTTATTTTGATCTTCCTTTGAGTTAACAAGTGTTTCGAAATGTACTAAAAACATACAGTTTGAACAATATACTTTAAAAAACGACAGTTTTATGGTATGCCTGCATGTATCAACGCAACTAAGCTACACATATAGTGCAACTTCTTGCCGCATTATCCCCGAGGGGTCGCATGTGGCGAGATGAACCTATTTATTTTTACAGGTCAGGGGGCCGGCCTTATGCCAACCACTTCAGTTGAAGTGGGGGTTTTCCAGCTCCCGAGAGGGCTGGGGTTTGAAATAAACACCGAAACGGGAAATCATTTCTGACACCCTCGGCGGGATTCGTACCTGAGCTCACGGCATGGAATGCGAGCACTCTATCAGACCAGACCTAAAAAAAAACTCATGTATAGACATAATGTAATTTACTTGTTTTTATTTTGAAATGGCGCTCACATAGTGAATTATCGAGAGTCTGATTCATTGCATTTCATTACTGATGTGAATTATTAATCTTGTAACAAAGAGGCATTAGTCGTGTCCACCATTGGAGTAGTCAGCCACATCCGGTAATAGAGACCGCACAATATAATAATAGCGTAGGAAGTAGTGTGACGTGGTGCGGGGAGAAACAGTAAAAGTATTACGGTGTTATTCACACACAGCCAATCCATGGCTCAAACGTCACCTTAATTTAATTTTCCATACAAAAAAAAAATGATCCATAGATCACTATGGGTTAAATGTGCTGTGAATAACCTTGTTAAAAATATCTCAGTACTGTTTTAAGTTTCAGTTTTCGTACAAATTTTAACATGTCAAATCACAGATTAGGGGGCATCTCTTTTTTATTTCGTCTCCGAAGTATGCAAGGACCAAAAAAATCACGTTGATTTGCAATATTGGCAGCTGAAGGTTTTTTAAATTTCCAAATTTTCATTTAAAATATTACATTGGTTTTTATTTTTATTTTATTGTTTTCTATACAAAGTTCCGTGTTTATTTCATATGTATATGTACATGTTAATTTTCTTAAGTTTCTGATTAGGAAGTTGACCACACATACGTAATGTAAGAATTGGTTCAATTTTGCCCTGGTTCACGGAAAGCCAGTAAGAATTACAGGATGTATGTTCTATTGACGTTTTGGTGTTATTTTACAATTATCTACACATACAGCATGTGCAAGCGTAAACGTAAACGTGTGAGATTTTGGACATGCAATAAATGTGAAACTTAGATCATAGTTTACAAATGGTTCAGTTTAATCTTTTCTTACTTTTTACGGTTTGAGTATTAACACTGTGAAATTTCAATATTAATTTTACAAATAACTACACAAACCAATTTTCTACATTTGCAACACTATTTTATTTTCACTATTATTGTACAGATTAGAAATTAAACGTTTTCAGTAGAAACTTTTTTTACCAGAGGTGCTTTTCAAGTTCTTATACATTTTTCTCGAATACTCAATACTTAGAGTATTATGAAAAAACTCGTACTACGGGTACAGGCGTCTTCAGGTTTTAACAAAACTTGTAAGCAAACCAAAAATAAATATATTGTTTCTTATTCGAAACGTAAAGGAATATACTCATTCGAACACTGAGGTTGTATTACATTTAATGACGTTTTGAGAAACAATGGGTGGGCAACGAAGAAAGTGTTTGGCGAAGAAATGTTGCAAGATAATAGGAACATGTTTTATAATAAATAAACAAGAACAAAATCCCACGTTTTCTACGAATATAATTTAAAAAAATGGCTTCTGTTACAACACTTTTATTATGATAATAATTAAAATACTATTTACTTTCGCTTTCATTTAAGCACATAAACAAAACAATGGTAGAGAAACATGGCGAAGATTGGAGGAGGTCTACATTCAGGAGTGGACTGAGAAAGATAAACGAAGAAGAAGAAGAGAAACCAAAAAATAAAAAGTCAGAAAATCGGGTCGAAATCTCAGTTGGTAGAGCGCTTGCGTTCAATGCCAATGGGCTAAGGTTGAGGCTGTCAGAAATAATTTCCCGTTTCGCTGTGAAATAAGGTTTACTCAGCCTCATAAGCAATGAGAACCAGCCCTCTCGGTAGCTGAAACCCCCTCATTTCACGGAAAGTGTTTGGCGTAAAGCCGCCCCCCTCACCTGTGAAAATAAATAGGTTCCACATTGCACATGCAACCCCTTCGGAATGAAAGCGGCAAGAGTTTAATTTGTATGCGTAGCATAGGCCCTGTATTTTCAAGGTTAGCATAGCAACTTTATACTGAATGAATAAGGACGCACTTATGTCAAACGTATGGGTCCATTTTTCATCAGTTTAAAGTCACATGAGCTAACGTTGAAAATACCAGGTCTAAGTAGCTTTTATTTTACATTCTTTTAACATCCTTGAGACTTTGTATTGTAATATCGACCTAAGAAAAAAGGTAGAATATATTAAATTTAATAATTTCCCTACAAAACTAATCGTATCGAAAAAATAATACTTTCCATAAAGAAATATATTAAATAGAGACAATAGTTACCTACCCTTTTGAACGAAATTTCTTTGTTTTTTTTTTTGCTCCTACGTAAATAATAAGTAATATGAAAAAATATGCTTCATATTGCTTCCTGTATCTGATCAAAGGCAAGACAGGAAAAATAATATGAGAATTTTCCTTTTTTTTTTGCCTGCGAGTTTCATAAAAATAATATGCTTTGGCAGGTAAATAAAATATCGCCCGCTCAATGTCCTACATCATTTCCTGTGTTTAATAAAATAAATATCTTTGCCTCTTATGAAAGAATAAAAAATAAATACATAATGTATTGTTCCGATGTGTGTAAACGAAAGAAAAGAAATAACGAAAATGTAAAAAGAAATTTACAAGAAAAAATGGTTCACCTTGCCAATGTCATTCATTTTTTTAAGAAGTTCGGCAACAGTTGAAGAGCTAATGTTTATTATAGATTTGATTTTTTGTTGTCAATACGCAAACAGTATGTGTAAGCGCGCACTAACACGTGGCTGCATGTGGACACCCATTAAATATGAATCCTTTACGTTTAAATATAATTGTTACTCAGATAGAATTTAAAGGAAAAGTGGAGGCAATCTGAAGAGTCTCAGGTCACCTTTAACTGAGTGGACCGGTCGATAGATCAGATGGTAAATTCCTTGTATTCTATGCCGAGAGTTCGGATTCGATTCCCACCGAGGGTGTCAGAAATGATTACCTACCTGTTTCGATATTCATTTTACTCCCAAAATAAAATCCCGGTTAGGTTTACTCAGCCTTCACAAGAAATGAGTACTACTCCCCCAAATTCAACTGAAGTGATTGGGACAAGGCCGTTATCTGTAAAAATAAGTGGGTTCCACTCGCCACATGCAACCCCTTCGTAGACAACATGACAAGAAGTTGCATTATATGTGTTGCTGAGACACAGTTACGGGTAGTTTACTTGTATGTTGTTTTGCTTTGTAGTCTTGCCGTTGGCGATCCCGTTTATGGTTGATCCATGCGATTAGTTCAGAGTCACGATCTTGTTCACGCTGCGGAGCATTGGCTGCACATTCACCCTCGACCCCTCGCATCACATTTAAACACCCCCTCTTACTTTTGCCACACTTTGTGATAAAGTTTTTTTAGTGCCCAATTACAGTATTGTATTTATTTGGATAACTTATTTGGTGAGCTCTGTTTTTGTGTGAATCACACTTCAAGAACCCTCTGCAAGCTTGGTCTTCGCTGTAAAAAAAGTACCAAATCTCAAGCATGGCCCAGTTGGTGTAAGGCTGGATGGACCTATGGTGTCCGGGTTTCGGTAAAGGCAGGTTAATTTTAAAACCCAGCGAACAGCATATTTCGTCTCCTTCATCTTATCATTCAGGGTAAGATTGAGGGGAGAAGATCTCAGGGACGCCGAAGGACATCGTGGCTGAAGAACTTGCGACAGTGGTTCGGCGGAAGCACCAAGTCCCTATTTCGAGCCGCAGCATCAAAAGTCAAAATAGCTATGATGATCGCCGATCTTCGTTAGAAGTGGCACAGGAAGAAGAAGAAGAAGAACAGCATATTTGAAAAATAAATTATTTTTTTGTTGGCATCAACCCCACTACCTTCCAACCACGAGTATGAAGTTGTAACTACTAGGCTACCGACTGGTCAATCTATTTTTTTCTCAATTCACATCATCCTTTTGTTCCCAGGCAACCTTTTTTATATCTATTTTTTGGCGCATGACGCTGTTACTGTATGTCACTTTGTAGACGTATACCTATTTCTTTTCGTGGCAGGTTTCTTGGAAGGTTTCGTGATTGGAATGAATCGGAAGAAGCATGAAAGATGGTTATAGAAGTGAAGAAAATTCTAAAAAGGCTTTGGCCACCTTTAGAGTAATGGAGACAGAATTACAGCAACAGTAGAGCAATTTCATTTCTTTTAAATTTAAACTCTACTTTGAGCTCAATAATTATTTTTCCAATTTGTTTTCATTTTCATTTCAAATTTGTTCTTGATTCAAATTTATTTTTATCTCAAATTCATGTTTAAATAGATGAAAAAAAGTAAATTAATTTTATGGTTAATGTTTACAATTCCATACGGCAAAAAAGTATCGTGCTGTGAAAACATTTATTCAAAAATATGTTTACATTAATTTCATAAAAGATAAATAACATTTTGATGAAATTTTAAATACGAAAGAAATAAAATTGTATTTATTGCCGCTTCCGGGTGGTCTTGCGGTATGAGAATTTTTATTTTATTTCTAGATCTTTTTGGAAAAAAATATCGAAAAACCAAATGACTGTAACCGTAGCTCTGTCGCCATTCCGCTAGGGGTGTTCAGAACCTCTGCGGAGCTGCCTCCGTTTATTATTATCCTTACATACCTCTTTCAATTCATTCAAATCCATCACCTTTTTCATGCATTTTCTTTTTTTACGCTCGCTTTATACATCCCATTCTTTCACAATCTCCATGATGCACCTTAAAATATGTACAAAAAAGACATTCCAACGTTTTTCATTTCTTCTTCTTTCCTTTTTTGCATTTTCGAAGAGATCATAGTTTTCTGAAAAGGTATGAATATTTAATGATGTTTCTCTGTTAGGTCCTGATCCACTTCTAATGTTCCTGACAATACTTTTTGTTACTATTTGTCTTGTCATAGTTTCCTTATATAAGTTCCTTGACTAGAAAGTTAGTGCGAGGCTGACCATTGATACTGTGAAAAATTGGTTAACATTGCCAATGTCACCCTTGAGCAGCAGGAGTTGTCTGCTTGTGAATCTTAAAATTAAATTTATATTTGCAACTTAGATGATAGACCCTAGTCACTTTTTCCATACATTTTTGGGTCTACACGGTTCAAACCGGAACCAAATGTGTTTTTTTAAGATATAATAAAAGGTTTTATTATTTAAAATTTAAATATTTTGACGCAATGAAATTTCGTGCTCAAACGGTATTAAACGGGTTTTTAAGATGTTGGTCCACGAATTAAAAGAGATTAATCAAATCTAGAAACAGTATGAGCATGGAGTTATTTATTTATGTAGTAAGAGATGTTAGAATAACAAGACATTGGTTGTTTTGTCCGAATTTTCTGTTACAAATATATAGAATTCCTTGACTTATAGATTCGTATGAGGCTGACCCCCCATACTGTAAAAAATGGTTCACTTTGCCTATGTCACCTCTGTGTCAGGGAAGGTCGGCAAAAGTTGTGGAGCTTATGTTCATTTGAGGTTGGGTTTTTTATATTTTAGGTCCACATGCGGCATGTGTAAGCGCGAAATTACGCGTGTCTGCTTGTGGGAATGCATTTAATATGAATCTCAAATGATACATATCTTTGCAGCTTAGATTTAGATAGATATGGAAATCATTTTCATGTGTTCCCACTAATTTATGATTTTGGAAAAAAATATACTATAGATTGATACCTTTGGTTGTACACAACTTTTTGTTTTGCTTCAAAAAATTAATTCGTGGTTAAGTGGTCTATGTTATTTTTATGTATTTCATTATAACGTATTAAAATTCTTGCCCTATGTCAGAATTTTTAAGTTATTAATTCAATTATAAGAATGTTATTGCTTTGAAAAAATGTTCACATATTTCGCAGCCGTGTCGAATTCCTGTGGAGACGAATTAGTAATCCATCATTTAAGATTCATATCCAGTCTTAGAGTTATTGTGCCTTTGATTATTTATATCGATGGTTAAAAGGCAGTAGGGCATAAGCGACAAAAAACTAAATTGTTCAGGAGAGCTGTTTAAAGTTTAAGATTGCAGAAAAATGGCATAACTTTTTTTATTTTTTATCATAACGTTAAAATCAAGACAGCTCTAAAATTAAAAAAAAAAAAGACATTTATTGGCATTCCTATTAATGTGGTTTTACGATTTTTTTATGTCACAAGCGCCTTTAGGACAAAAAAGACCAAAACCTTGTCGATTACACCAAAACCATATACGTATCTATTACTTCGAAAACGCATTCGTTTGCTTGGGCATTAACAACAAAAAATATCGTGGAGCTATGGGCGTTAGCGCATTAGAAAGTGCGGAAAATTTTAAGTAGGATTACATTCATAACTCATTTTTGACCAAAACGTCGCTTATGCCCTACGTATTTTTAACCGTCGATATGTTCTTCAGTACCACCAATTCACTCGCTGTTTCTGTGTGTGGATAACACTCGGAGTTATTCACACACAGCAAATCCGTTGCTCAACCATCACTTAACGTGAATTTTCCATACAAAAAATGATGCGACATGGATCAGCTACAGATCAAACGTGCTGTGAATAACCCTGTTAAAATAAACTATAGCGTTTCACCAACAAAAAATAATGACTGTAGTAATCCTTGATCATAACCGTAGCTTACGCCCGGGGAAACATTATAGCATAAATAAAATCGTGATAAATGATAATCAGTTCATCCTCAATCGTCCTGTTCAAATGGTGTCTCTTGAAGAAGTTGGCTTCGACGCCCACGAAACATCGAAAATAATGTAAGTTCTCTTACAAAGGTTCGGGAAATATCCAAAAATGTATTTAAGTAACTTCAAGCTGTCAAAGCCAAACAACCGTAGCTTTATTCAACATAACTGTAACTTGAAATCTGTCACCATTGCTCTAGGGGTGGCCAGAGTCTCTGAAGAGTTGCCTGAAGATGATGAGTGGATGAGTCTTTATAGCGCCGTTTCGAGATGTGGTCGCTCCAAGGGCCTGCATTTCTTACTATTTCACTATGTTTCTTTCACAATATCACCAATATGTGTAACGAAAGGATTTATTGATAGGTATGAAGGGAAACTAAAGAATATGGGGAAATTTTGAATATGGACAAAACACAACCGACGGAGGTGTTCTGTCTTACTTTTCCCATTTTCCTCTCAATTTTTTTCTGAATATACACCTGATGATGATGATATTTAGGTGATAGATTTGAAGCCAAGCTCAGTAATATTGTGATGAGAAATACGTTGATTAAGGGATTGGTTGAGGGATAGAGTTAGGAATGAATGGGTAAAAAAAGAATGTAATTTGAAAGAGGATGTGAAAGTTAAAGTACAAAAGAATGTGATGAGATGGTTTGGGCATGTGGAAAGAATGAATGATGATAGACTGACAAAGTATGTATACAAAGAAAGTGTGAAAGGAAAAAGAGGGAAGGGACGACCGAGAAAAGTATGGAGTGATCAGATTGAGGAGATTGTGAAAGAATGGGATATACAAAGTGGGCGTAAAAGAAGAAAATGCATGAAAAAGGTGATGGATATGAAGGAATTGAAAGAGGTATGTCATCATAGGAAACAATGGAGGCAACTCTGCAGAGGCTCTGGCCACCCCTAGCGGAATGGCGACAGAGTTACAGTACAGTTAATCATATAGGCACTAATAGACTTTGTTCAGCTTTAATAAAGAAAAAACACATTTTCAGTTCGGTGTCCCTTCAAAACGTCATTCAAAATAACATGCCGGACATAAAACACAACCAAAACGCTTTAAAAAAGTATATTTGAACTTAAAACGCACACTGGAGGCAATGTTTCATTTTACATACATTTTTTGGCAAAACGTCAACGTAAAGTTTTACTTGGTATACAGTTTCCTTAGTATAAAACATTACACTAACTTACATCGACAAAATTAATATAAACTAAATCACTCACTAGGAGTGCCGTCGTATATTTCATACATAATCGATTTACGCAATCGAGGTGAGATTTATGATTTACAAAATTTACGCAATTTACTCGCGGTACAGAGATTTGTTGATGATTATTCATTTTGCACGGTCGGCTCAGTTACCGGCTCGTCCGAATATCACAATGAATGACATTCTGCAGTTTATTTCGCTGGGGGAGTGTTGTCAAAGGCTGTGTACCTACTCGCACGCGAGATTGAACCCTGGCGATATGTGACGCGTGATGGAGGGGTTTTTACCCCTTACAACTGTTATATGTAGGTACAACAAATATCAAGTAGGATAGTGACGCAGCGTAAAAAACACAAAACTGTGCCTCTAGTATACAACATTGCGTACTCTAAATCGCGGTTACGTAACTTAACAAAATGTATACAAACTAAATCACTCTCTAGGAGTGTCGTGGTATATTTCATTCATTTTTAATTTCCACAGTCGAGGTAAGTCGATTTTTACACTCGGATTACGTAAGAAAGTAAGTTTTCCTATCAAAGCACCAGACCTTGTTTGTTTAACTGGTGGGGTACCTATACGCAAGCCCACGCAGTGTAACTTTTTGCCGAATAGTCACCAAAAAAGTCGCAAGTGGCATATGGAACCTTTTTTTCATATGTCAGGCAACTGGCCTTACGCCAACCACTTGCATTACGGGTTCCATAGCTCCCAAGGGATAACGCAAAAACGCAACTAAGCTACACGTATAGTGTAACTTCTTGCCGCGTTATCCCCGAAGGGGTCGCATGTGGCGAGTTGAACCTATTTATTTTTACAGGTAAGGGGGCCGGCCTTACGCCAACCACTTCAGTTGAAGTGGGGGTTTCCCAGCTCCCGAGAGAGCTGGTACTCATTTCTTGTGAAGGCTGAGTAAACCTTGCCGGTATTTTTATTTTGGGGTTTGAAATAAACACCGAAACGGGAAATCATTTCTGACACCCTTGCGCTCGGTGGGATTCGAACCCGCGCTCACGGCATGGAATGCAAGCACTCTACCAACTGAGCTATCGACCGGATGATGGTTTAAATTTCTTGTAAAGGCTGATTACGTCTTGCAGGTTATTTAGATTTTGGGTATGAAGTAATTTACTAGACTGTTTTCAGTCTTCATTACATTCAGAACTTCCCGTCCCTCATATTCTCCTCTATCTCTCTCACATGATGAGGCAGGTGGTTCTAGTCCAGGGACTGTGGTGGTCTGTTCGTATTACAGTTTTTTTCAATAACCAACTTATTTTAATCATTTAACTGCATTTGTTTGTGTTGAGTCACTCTCGTTGCGTTTATGCGAATGACACACTAATCCATACTGTACGTAGAAAATGACAGATTTTAAAATGACATTGCGTGCACACTGCCGCTATTAAAACCAGTTATGAGTGAGTTATTAAAAAAATCTTTTACATGTGAACCAACACCTCTGCAATCAGTACTTTTTTATTGATCTGTAGTCTAGCAGTTGAAGTTACGGACTAGTAAATGAAAGGTCAAGAGATCGATTCCCGACGGACACAAAAAAACATGTGTAGATACTTAATGAAGGTCTGAGGACCAAAAATTTAAGTATTTTTTTACACAGCAAATGATGCAAATTACCAGTTTTGCGAGTAAAATTTTGAACAACATAAGACTTAATTTAAAACATTTGCTCTTAGTTGAATTGAAAATTTATTTTACCAAAGATTGGTCACTAGTCATTGGTACATCCAGCCCTACAAATTCTTTATCTGGGTGTTGCTTGCAAATTGACGCTTTATTCAGCAACGGCTAAGCTCGCAGGATCTCTTTGTCTGCTTGTGAGCATGCTTTCAACATAAATATTATATGCTTACATACATTCTTAACTAAGATTTTTTTAAGAAATCCTGTGCGGAAGATACCCTAGATTCAAGAGACTCTAGGGGTCTATGACAATCGTTGTAGTGCCGCAGAGGTGTTAGTGATGTGGAAGTTGATGACTTGATCCTTTGTGGCAGGGGCCAGGGCTGTTAGCTGCGTAGTGTTGTGTTGCAGGCCGGCAGCAGAGTTGTTTACGAGCTTGGTCATCGCTACAAAGCGCCAATACTCAAAACAAGACCTAGTTGTAGGAAGGCTGGATGCACCTTTAGTGACCGGTCTTTGGTATATGTTTTATGAATTTTTCAACCAGCAAAGAGCATCTTTGAAAATATAAATCGTATACTTTTTATGCTCCGCCGGGATTCGAACCCACAACCTTTCATTTACGAGTCCAAAATGTTGCCACTAGATAAAGATTGTACGCCTTCTAAAGCATTTTTGACTGACTACTTTATGCTTAAATTAGTTTCATTAGGAAACACGATAGGCCTGTAGTCTTCTCTACTTGATTACAGATTTCACTTCCAACCAACCCCTCGTCTGACTTGCGCAAATATTTCCTTCGCGGCATTGCCAACGTTTGCATGAACCCTTTCAAACCCACCCTTGCATTTACATCCGCAATTCCCTAAACGAACAACCCGTCCGAACAAAAACAAACCCCCTTCAAAACTGCATCAAATTCAACTCGATCTACACTGGAGTAAAACATTCGGACAAAATGCTCGACCAGTCCTATTGCACTTAGAATTATTGCACCACGATATTTCAAACTATACGTCAAAACTTTGTACTAAAAAATGTATGAGAACTAAAACAGAGCCTCGAGTGAGCGTTTAAAGTTTTCATATATTTTTTGGTTGAGTTTAAAGGTAAGTATTTTAAACTTGGGTGAGATGAAGCCTTGTAAGGGATGTTTTCCCTCCTCACATGTTTCTTTGGCAAAAAAAATATACGTTGCAATGGTCATAGATAATCTTAAATTTGAATTTTTTCGTAACGTTTTAATTATTAAAATTAAAAGAGATGTAGATTTTTTTAACCAAAAAAAACTGAGAAAAATGATTACTTTTAAAGAAATAAATTTGTGAACAAAAATGCATTCCTTTCTCTTTTGTTTCACATCACTTCTATGATATGAAACAAAACCGGAAAACAATAGTGATATAGTCAAAGTTGCAAAAATACATTATATTTATGAATCAATAATATTTCATTGAAGAGGCATTAACTTTGAAAATCTATAGGTATTTAAAAAAAATGAATCATACGTAATGTACGCTCATAAGAAAACACGTATAATTGTACAATTACTCATATGTATTTAAAAAATAGGACCCAAACCTTTTAAACGTACATAACTCCTGCAACTCTCGCTGTCTTTTTCTGAAATAGGAGTGGCATTGGAAAAGTATACCAATTTTTATAGTTTGTGGGTTTAGCATCATACCAACCCTTAAATCCTGTCACTGGTATGGCCAAGGGGATAAGACGTCAGCACTCGAATTTGCTTTATGATACAATGAGACAAGTTCGAACCCCGCCTGCGTCGTGCCCTATCAATAATAACTTTGACCATGGTTCAAAAGATGCCATTGGGTAATTGTTAATTAATAATTCATAAAAATATAAAAATAATGCATTATCACTTTATAATGGTAAAAACTGTTTCTGGGCAGGCAAAATAGGTTGGTGAATTGCATTCCTCTGCACAAATCTATTTACAAAAAAAGTCAATGAATGAGAAAGATTTTTTTAATTCTCCAAATCATACCTTGTTTACATCACAATTTTACTTGTATGATCAAGCCATTTCTATTTCGGTCCTCACCTTTCGCATTTCCTTTCAATAAAGACACTTACTTAGACACAATATTTTATGACGACATAAATCACATTTTGAGGTGAGGTTCGATCCCATAAAAGCCACATATCGACAAAGTTTACAGCTTACAGAATCGCAGCCAAGTTTCAATACATTGTTATTGTCTGACATTTGTTTTTCTAACGTCGTTATCTGCACGAGCCGAAAAATATCACTTTTTTAACATGATGGATGTCACACCTGTCCCCAACCATTTCGATTGAAAGTTCTCAATATGTATGTACAAAAAGAATAATAATAATAATATGAGGATGATTTATTTGGTGAGCGCTGTTTTTGTGTGCATCACACATCAAAAGCCCTCTACGAGCTTGGTCGTCGTTATGGAAAGCGTCGATTCTCAAGCTTGGACCGTGGCCGCTCTTGTTAAGTTCAGATAGATTTTTTTTTTAATCCAACAAAGAGCATGTTTGAAAAATTAATCGTTTTGTTATTCTCCGCTATGATTCCAACCCATTACCTTCCAATCACGAGTCTGACTGCGAACTGTCGTGCGACCAAATTATCCGTTACCAATGTGTCAGTGAACGAATTATCTGTGTCTTAGTTGTCTGTGACCGACATGTTGTTGACTGAAAAGTCGTTCGGATGAACTGTCGTGTGACCGATTTGTCCATGGACGAGTTTTCTTTGTCAGCAACCACGCAACCAAGCTACACATATTGTGCAACTCCTTCTCCCGTTATCCCCGAAGGATTTTGCATGTGTCAATTGGAATATATTTATTTCTACAGGCTAGGGCGCCGGAATTCCTCTAACCACTTCAATTGAAATGAGAGTTTCCTAGCTCCTGAGGGGGCTGGTTCTCATTTTTTGTGAAGGCCGAGTAAGCCTTGCCGGTATTTTGTTTTAGGCTTTGTATACAACACTGAAACAGGAAATTAGTTGTGACATCCTCGGTGGAGTTAGAGCTAGCACTCTACCAACTGAGCCATCGACCGGACTACCGGACCGATTTGCCGTAACGCGGATTAAAAACAGTATTAAATTAGTGGGAGACGCATACGGTAGGTCACGGAGCAATATTATTTCTGCCTTAATTGCCAGCCAATCCAAATCCAGGTAATCCATTATTGACGGCTCGGCCCCGTGTTTACTCTGTGCGGCGCGACGACGTCAGACCCCCGACCCCCGCGCGGGGGTCTATAGGATCAGGGGTTGTTATTGTCCCGGAGTGCTCCATTAGCCGTTTATCTGATGACGCCCAGAGTGGTGTGATTGTATGGTAGGAAGCCATCCGGGGGTTTAGGAGTTTAGGGGTTTGGGGGTTCAGGGGTCTAGGAGGTTAGCAATTTAACAGTCCAAGCATATAGGGTTTCAGAAGTTTCAGACACACACTTTCAGACATTTTAAAATTATTCAGCTAAAGAATTAAGGGGTTAAGGCGTTAAGGGTTTAGGAGTTCAAGGGGTCTATAAATTCAGGGTGTAAGGGGTCTGGGGTTCTAGGGGGTTTAGGGATCCAAGGGTTTAGGATAGCATGATCGCTGGCCAGTCGAAATTTAATCACATTATTCCTCTTCTACAGAAACTTTACTCGCTCCATGCTCCAGAGCGCGTCGAGTTTAAAATATGCTCGATGGTCCACGAAGCTTCATTTGAAAATGCACCCAAATATCTGGCTGATTTAATCAAACCCGTCGCCCCCGGCAAAAAAGCCTCACACTGCGTTCGGCAGAATTGCACATATTGAAGAGCCGATCAGAAGAGTGAACACAGTGTTTGGAGAGCGTGGATTTGCAGTTGCTGGTGCTTGGGCCTGGAACCGCCTGACTCATCATGTGAGAGAGTTAGAGGACCATGGAAAGTTCCGAAACGCAATGAAGATAAGCAAATTCCTGGCATCACATGCACAAGCGCCCTTGGAGTGACCACACCACGAAACGGCGCTATTAAGAAAACACCAACTCACCATCATCATTATAGGAGTTCAGTGCGGTCTAGGAATGTAGGGGTTCAGGGATTTAGAGGTTTAAGGGGTCAGGGGTCTAGGGGTTCAGGTGTTGTTATTCCACCAGAGTGCTCTATTAACTGTTTATCTGATGACGCGCGGCGCAGTGTGATTGCACGTCTAGCGCAGACCCCCAGGGGTCAAAGCCTTGTTCATGAAATACACGATATTTCTATTTGGAAAACTGCTGAAAGTCATGACATTGCATAATTGCTTTGTTTTGTTTTTGTGTAAATATGACCTGAAATATTGATATATCCATGTTTTCTCGAAGAGTACCATTTTTTGATAATTATTTAAAAACAGTAAAAAAAAATGGCAGTTCTATAATAATCTATAATCTATAATCTAAGTTGCAAGGATATATTCATTCAAAGCTCTCAGATGTATGCCCACAAACAAACACGTGTAGTTCGCGCTTACAAATGCTGATTGTGTACTTACAAATAAAATCCAAACCTCAAATGAACATAGGCCCTGCAACTCTTGCCGACATTCCCTGAAACAGGGGTGACATTGGCAAAGTGAACCATTTTTTACAGTATGGGTGGTCAGCCTCATACCAACCTATAAGTCAAGGAATACGAGTAATAAATAACATTTAAGTATAAGAAAACAACAAAACCTTAAAAATAAATCTATACAAAAAAAGTAAAAAAAAGTAAAAAATGTCTTATGCAAAAAATGTAGCAAGCCAATAAACCAACATTAAAAATCAGCATTGCAGATTAGCCGCCACTTCTTCCTGTCCTTGCATACTTCTTTCATTTCATCCAGAGTCATAACTTTTTTCATACAAGCTCTCCTTTTATTATGACTCTGGATATCCCATTCACTCGCTATTTCGAAAATTTGGTCCATCCATACCTTTCTCGGTCTTCCTCTTCCACGACATCCATCAATTCTTGCAGCATATACTTTCTTCGTCATTCTTTCCTCATTCATTCTCTCCAAATGTCCAAACCATCTAAGTATACTTCTTTTAATCTTTACTTTCACACTTTCTCTTACACCGCATTCCTCTCTAACAAAATCATTCCTCACCCTATCACTCCGTCTTTTTCCAATCATACTTCTTAAGTAATCCATTTCTACCGTATGGACTTTACTAATCTCACTTTCACTCACCGATTTTGATCGCACCGCAGTTGATCTTCAATATTAGGTAAGGCTTATAATTTTTCAATTATAATTTATATTCTTATTTTATCATAGATTGTCTATTGTTATATTGTTGCATTATTTTATAATTTTTGTTTCAATAAGTTGACAAAAGGCTGACTATCAATCAAGTGAAAATGCTTGCTAATGTTATCTCTGTTTCAGGGAAGGGCGGAAAGAGTTGCAGGATCTCTGTTCATTTGTGATTAAGTATTTTATTTTATCTTACAAGTACACATGCCGCATTTGTAAGTGAATTATATTGATGAGGTAAATAGAGGGATGACGAATGCCCGGTGGAAAACTAATGTTCTGGCTTGAAAATATAAGGGATTGCAATGACATCCTAAATGTGGAGGAGCTGTTTTGAACGGCGAAAAATTGAGGTTATTTCCAACGTCAGGGACACCCAAAGAGGAAGAAAATATTACAGGACAAAGGGTAAAATCCAGTACTGATTTTACACCCTCATATGTGCTTGTATAATATACGGCAAACAGGAAACTATTAGATATTATTCACCAGGGGATGAAATGAGTTTCCCCTACGTTTGTGTTCGCCACGTTCAGGCTTATGGGTCCACAAAGTCCATGGATTATTAATCCATAAGCCACTGGATGTCATGGACATTGAATGTGCAATATATGTACATCGAAATCAGGGATGTTATGGATATAGGTATCCGTAAATCGAAACTATTACATATCCGAAACAAATAAAAATATTCGTAATCATAGCCCCAACCTATACAAAAGTTTCGGATCTATAATCTAAGTAGCAAATATATATTTACAGCATATTTAATGCACGCCCTCAAGCAGGCACATGCAAGTTCGCGTTACACATGCTGCATGTGTACATACATATTAGACCAAACCTCACATGAACATTATCTTTGCAGATCCTACCGCCTTTGCCTGAAAACGGAGTGACATCGGCAACCAAACAAATAATAACAATAAAATAAAGCAACACTATTTATGTCCTTATTTGTAAGTTTTCTATTTTAACAAATTTCAAAAATCTGAATATCCGTAGCAGAAACTAACTGAAACTAGCGGATATCCGAAATAATTCGTACATCTGTATCCGAAACTAGCGGGTATCCGAATAGTTCGTATATCCGTAGCTGAAAATAGCGGATATCTGAAATAATTTGTATTTCCATATCCCAAACCGAAGTAATATTTTTACCATATTCGTATATTATGTATCCGAAATTTCAAATCCATAGCATCTCTAATCTAAATAGAGGCTAATGTCCAAATAGAGACTGAATAGCGATAACCATACGATGCAAAGTGTAGACAGATTGATAAATTCAATTCCACCTAGTTTCTAAGGCCCTGTATTTTCAACGTTAGCTTATGTGACTTTACGGTGATAAAAAAAACACTCACACGATTGACAAACGCCCTTATCATGAAGTCAAAAGTTGCTATGCTTAGGTTGAAAATACTAGGCCTGAGTTGCACATTTAAACTTTCTATAACCAAATATATATTTTAACTTGTAAGTTAGTATCTATGAAGCTGCCCACCAATACTGTAAAAATGATTCCCTTTTCTTTGGTCACCCCTGTTTCAGGGAAGGTCGGCAAGAGTTGCAGGGCTCATTTATTAGCATTATGTTGTATGTTCACATGCAGCATGTTTAAGCGGAACTTATACATGTCACGGGAAGGTCTTCCGCCACATGGTGAAATATAGCTTTATATGAGCGTCCATGTTCTATAAATTAATTTAAAACGTACATACAGGACGGGTATAGGAGGTTTTTAGCATGTCTGCTTGTGAGCATATATTTAATATGAAGCCAAAATGTTAATAATATGACAGATTATTATAGATACACGATTATATAGCCGACTTTTCATTTAGAAAAAAAAACATCAGTGCTATGCCCAGGCGGTCAAGACAGTAACATTGTTTAGCCTGTTTGAAATAAAAACCACGCTGGTTCGAGTCACTTCGGGCCCTTTGACTATCTATCGCTATGATACTGAGTAAACAGTTGTCATTGAGTAATTATCTATTCATAATTCATTGAACAAAAGTTAATTGACAAGGTGGTGAATTGCATTCCCCTTCTCAAATTAATTTCACAAAAAATGTATTTGAGATTGCAGAGGTTCATTGTGGTAAGATTCACAAAAAAACGACGCCCAATAAATAAATCACTCTAAGATTTTTTTTACATAGATAAAAAAACTTTTTTGCAATTTTCTTTGGTACATTTTAAAGCTGCACGAAGTTGACTAACACGTCGTGTTATTTATAGCACAAAGAAAGGCGATAAATCTTAATGCTAAGTGTAGAATGTCACCCGGCTGTTGCATGACTTCAAATGAAGATTGATTGGGCAATACAGATTGCATTGTAAGAGGCATATAAATTATATTTTACTGGTTCTGTGTTGTGCAGTTACTTTATAATAACCTTAGTTGAATACGTAGACAAATATCTTTCCACACATGAATTTTTCTACCAAAATATCCATTTTTTTTAAGTATGCTAATCTGCAATGTTTATTTGTAATAGATTTTGTAGGGTTTGTGTATTCACACAGTGAAAATTCATTCTATATAAAATAATTTTTTTTTTTCTAAAACGTAGTTTTATTTTCACAATAATATGGATGGTGGCAGAGTATACAGTATTTCGTGTGCAGACTGCGACTCTGTGTATGTTGGACAGACCTCAAGATCAATTAATGTAAGATTCAAGGAGCGTAGTAGGGCATTTAGAGGTCTGGATATTTCGAAATGGCGGATCATTGCATCGAAAATGACCATACCTTTGGCATTGACGATATAAGAGTTCTGCACTCGGAATGTAAATACAGCCCTAGCCCTAGAAACAATTGAAATTCATAAATGTAAGCAGAATGGCCATATTGTAAATAATCAAATCCCTCTAGCTTCCCCCCTGCACATTGCTCCTTTCCGCAATCCGCCATAGCCCAACCCCTTTAATTTTACTTTTATTCTTTGACATTTTGTTGCTATTATTATTATTTGTCTTTTTGTGTTGACTCAATAATTTTATTTGTGCTTAAAACATTTTATTTTTTGACCCTCGGATGTTTGAATTAGTTTATTATAATTATTATACGGACCGGTCCGTAGCTCAGTGGTAACACTGCGGACTCTGAATGGGAAGGTTGTGGGTTCGATTCCCGGCAGAGCACAAAAAATATACCAATTTAATTTAAAAATGTAATTTGTTGTGTATGTTCCTTGACTTATAGGTTGGTATGCGGCTGACCACCCATACTGTAGAAAATGGTTCACTTTGCCAATGTCACCCCTGTTTCAGGGAAGGTCAGCAGGAGTTGCAGGGTGAATGTTCATTTGAGATTCGGGTTTTTATATTGTAGGACTACATGCGGCATGTTTAAGCGCGAACTTACACATGTCTGTTTTGTGAAAATGCATATAATGTGAATCTCTAATGCTACTTTTATTTTGCAACTTAGATAAGATTAGATTAGAAGGCAACTATCAACGAGGACTGCCTAGCATTTTTTTTCACGTGTGACGCCTATATCTATTTTTTTAATGGAGTACCTTTTGAGCTTTATGGCAAGCATTTTTATGGAAAGGAACTGATATACTGGCGTTTATTTAACAATATGAAATAGTCAAACAAAAGTGTGGCATATAAGATTTTATATTCACTTTAAAGTATCCATTGTTTTCGTGTACAGGGGTGAAATCAGTCTCGGGTGGAGATTAGGGGATGAACGTCCATGCTAGGCGCCCGCTTTGTGTTTGGAAAATTAAAGTCGTTAGGCCTTCGAGAAAACACTTAGTCTAAAAGAGCGATCGGTGATAATGGAACTAGATCCAGACTCTGATTGTAAGTACACGGCGCATAAATAAAGGGAAATTACTGCGCCCTTCCTTCACTTTCGAGTGTGCTTTAAAACCTTTGTTTTATGTTATTACATAAACAGTATACAGCTTCTTCTTCCTTTTATTGTGACTCTTTGGTGAAGATTGGCGATCGTCATGGAAATTTGAACCTTTTGCACTGCTGCAAAAAAGAAGGATCTTGTGTTTCTGCCAAACCACTGTCTCAGGTTCTTAAACTATGATGTTTTCCATCGACAAAAAGTACGTTCTCCTTCAATTTTCCCTTATATGATGAGATGTAGGAGTAAATACTCCTTATTTCTCCGGATGTGGCCAAAATAAAACAATATTTGCCTTTTGACGCACATCAAGAGTTCGACTCTGGTATTCATTCGGAAAAGAGCCTTGGAATTGTCCTCGAGAATAAAATCTTCTTGCTTTGCTAGAATAGCCCTCGGAGTAGTCTCGACAGCATCGATAAGTCTTATCATTTGATAACACAGCTCTCCAAAACAGTAGAGCGCAAATAGTTGATCGGCAGTCAAATGTGTTTCATAAAAATTGTATGAAGCACATCTGACTGTACAATCAGCTGGTTGTGTTGAATCACATAGCTATCAAGTAATATGATCTATCGATTGGTTAAGACTAGATGGCCTGTTTGAGAGAACATGTCCTGAATATACAAGAGAAAGAATTGTATAACACTAGAAATACAAAAATGAGATTCTAGGAACTTATTAACTGTAGTCAAACTCATAAAAAAATAAGGAACAAAAAGTAACGGTTATGCAAGACTTCCCACAATACTTTTGATAGTGAGTCCTATAGAATCAAAATACGCAGTCTAGATTTTTCTTTAAAATGAAAACATGTATGGAAACAGATAAAATAATTTTCTCATCATTTCCACATATTCACAGCATTTCCAAAAACAAATCTACGTTGCCGCAAAAACAAATCTACGTTGCCGCTTTTGGTTCCCTCACATTCAAAAACAATCATTCTGATTTGAAGAGATTTTCCCCACTCAAATTATAGTTTCTCTCCGACATCGCAAAAAAGGGAAATCGTATTTTTTTATCAACAAAAAAAAAATGGCACAGTAATTTTATAACGATGACACTCGCGAAAGGAGCGTATTGAGAAAATATTTATTCGGGAAGGAAGAACTGAGGAAGTGTGGGATGAGGAAGGCCTCGTGAAGATGGAAGAGGTCTGATAAAAGAGCAACCTTTAGCATGTTGAAGACTTTTTTTCGAGTTAAAATATTCATGTGCATACATATACGTTTCTTGTATATTTTCATGTAAGGTAGAAAATCTACTTTACATGAAAAATAATGCAATGTTAAGAACCATTATTTAATTAGATAGATATCCAACTACAAAAGATATCTTTCAGCACAACGCATCTAAGCTACACATAAAGTATAACTTCTTGCCCCGATATCCCCAAAGGGTTTCGCATGTGTTTCGCGAATGGAATCTACTTCTTTTTACAGGCAAGAGGGCTGGCTTTACGCCAAACAATTCAGTTGAAATGGGGGCTTCCTAGCTCCCGAGGTGGCTGGTACTCATTTCTTGTGAAAGTTGAGTAAATCTTGCTGGTTTTTTATTTTGGGTTTTGAAACAAACAACGAAACGAAAAATTATTTCTGACACCCTCAGCGGGATTCAAACCCAAACTCTCGGCATGAAATTCAAGCACTCAACCAACTGAGCTATCAATCGGGCAGTCGAAAAAATAAATAAAAAATCAGAAATAAAAACACCAAAGCCATTCAACAAATTTCGAATAATTTTCGATGTTATTTTCTTTTTCAAAAAATGATACCAACAAAAATGACAAATTGAAAAACATAGATTCGTTTTCGAGATACAACACAATTTCCGTTTCAGCTATCTAATACAGATCATTCATTCCACTTTCGGGGAATCGAACTTTGCAAATTACGCATTGACAACAAACAAGATTAACGACAAAATACAAGTTTTTTTTCCTCCCTCTAAAGAATCAACTTTTTAAATCGAAGAAAAAAAAATACAAAGTTTTTTTGCGACAGCTCACTCCAAATTTAACGATACTACACGGGTTGTTTTTTCCGGGTGATTTATTTTCCAAATTCGCGAACTGAAAAACTTGTTACAATATGCCAAATTGAAATCAGCAAACAAGAGAGAAAAAGTCTCTGTGAAAATGTTGTTTTTTTGTTGTTGTAAATTTTGTTCAAGGTAAAAACCTTTCCATATACGTTATACAGATATGTAAGAGTTCTCAGTTAAAATACGGCTCTGAGTAGGTACCAAAATAGCATATTGTAAATTTTTGGCGTTTTTTTTGGCATATGAATTTGTATATAATTTTTTTTGGATTTGTAAGCGCAAACTTTCACGTGTCTGTTTATGGTGAAACATTTAATATGAATCGTTAATGTTAACGCATCTTTGAAATTTATAATAACGATTATAATGGTTCACGTTACCAATGTTTCAAGGAAGGTAAGCAAGAGTTGCAATTCTTATGTTTATTTGAGATTTGGGTTTTTATTTTAAAGTACCTACACATGAGGAATATGTAAGTGCAAACTTGCTACGTAAGTTGAATGAGGATATTAAAGTGAAGGTCCAAAAGAATCTCATGAGATGGTTTGGACATGTAGAAAAAAAAAAATGAAAGACTTACAAAGTGTATACACAAAGGAAATGTGAAAGGGAAAAGACGAAAGGGAGCACCGAGAAAAAAATGGCTTTGTCAGATTGGTGAAATTGTGAAAGAATGGGATAAACAAAGCGAATGTGAAAGAAGGTGATGGATATGAATGAATTGAAAGAGGTATGCAAGGATAAGAAAAAATGGAGACAGCTCTGCAGAGGCTCTGGCCACCTCTAGCGGAATGGCGACAGAGTTGCAGTTTCAGTTACTGAAAGTCGCAAATTACATTTTTTTACATACAACAAGAAAAACGTAAGAGGGATATAATAAATGATAACGCACAAAGTTCACAAAACAAACCAGAAATAAAAGTTTGTACTTTATTTGGAAGTAAGTACTTCCTACTAGTTTACTGCGTGAATTGAGATATTTTAGCGCTCCTGCTACGTGGAGGCACTTATGCGTTAGACAGAAAAATATTATATAGAAAGACAGAAACTTGCTAAGGAGCTCGCCAAGTAAGGCAAAGTAACTTAGGAAGGGACGCGTGCCAAGTGAGGCGACGTTCAGACCGGGACAACTTAATAAACGATAGTATATTTTCTGAGGGAAAGCAAGTGGTAGGTGCAATAGGAAGAATGGATCGATCGAAGAATGGATTGACGATGGATCTGAGAATGGCGGTACACAATGGTATATTGTTAACGATTTTGATGTCTGGAAGTGAAGCATGGACACTGGACAATGAATGATAGCGAAATGAGTAAAGTGAGTAAACTGAAAGATAGAGTTAGGAATGAATGGGTAAAGGAAGAATGTAAGTTGAAAGAGGATGGGAAAGTTAAGGAACGAAAGAATGTGATGAGATGGTTTGGGAATGTGGAAAGAATGAATGATCACAGGCTGACATTATTTACATTGTTTTGTGCTCCTTGACTGTTTAAATTTGTTCACTATTGCCAATGCTACCACGGTTTCAGGGAAAGGCGGCAGGAGTTGCAAGGTTTATGTTCATGTAAGGTTTTGTTTATTTATATGCAGAATGTGTACGCGCGAACCTACATGCGCCTGTCTGTGGGCATGCATTTATTATGAGCCTTAAATATTAACATATCTTTGCAGCTTAGATTATAGAGTATTAAGCGAATGCTCACACCATCAAACAAATAAAAATACAATTATTTCAACACCTATATCTAGAGACACAGCCACACTCACACAAGAAAAAAAACTCACAGGCACACAATCACACATTCTTAACTATACTTAAATCCTTGCCTGTGTCTGTATTTGGCATACGGTAGAGTAACTTAGCGCATGTTTGGTGCCAGTCCGTGAATTTATTTTCCTTATGAGCCCAACATAATCTGTAATTTCTTGTAAAAATATTTCACTCGTATTCTCCTTTGCCGCGAGTATAAAACGTTGCGCAAACTCACCTCGATTGCGTAAATCGAAAACGTATGAAATATACGACTACACGCCTAGAGAGTTATTTAATTTTTATACCTTTTTTCGGTTTACGCAATCGAGGTGAGTTAACGTAATATTTTATACTCGAGGTGCTGTGCTTCAAACTCAACCGTAGGACTTTACAAAAATATTTAGAAACTTAAACGCTCAATATTGGCGCTGTTTTAGTTTGCATACATTTTTTGGGTAAAGTTATGGTTAGAGTTTAAAGTTACATTCTTCACTTGAGGTCTCGTAACCTAGTGGCGGAGCCTAAATAAAGGCAAGTAGCTATTGCCGTACTAAATTAATTGTAAAAAAATGTTCTGGAGTAGATTTCAGCTCATCTGAAATTAATTTAAGCTTCAGAAGAACTGTAAGAGCAAAGCATGAGTGTAATTATTTAGTATCACAGGTTTTTACCGTAAATAAGCTGCGCATGTAGAGCAATTTCTTACCAAGCTAAGAAGTTCCACATCTGGCATGTGGAATTCATCAATCAAAATGATTCCACATTTGGCGTACGTGGAACCTTATATTTACAGGTTTTACAGGGTCAGCCTTCCGCCAACCACTTGTGGCAGTGTGTAGTGGCCAGTTTTCATTTCTTGAGAAGACTCGGTAAGCCTTCCCAGTATTATATTTTGGGCTTAAATTTAGCACACAATTGGGCTAACCTTTCTGAAACCATCTTTGGGGATCGAACTCTAGCCCTTGGCATGGAATGCAAGCATTCTGCCAACTGAGCTATATACTGGAAAAATGAAATACTACATTGGGAAAAAAAATGCAATGTTACCTATCCATGCATAAAATTCAGCGAACGTTCGTGCGTAGACCGAGAAAGAACTTGTACGATGAAAAGAAGTAATCGATGTTTAAAATTTTGTTCGCAGAGTTATAGAGGCGCTATCCCATTTTGATACAAAAAATAGAAAACTCGATGGTCTTGTTGCGATGTAAGAGTTCTTAAGAATGTACTCTACTTTTCCTTTTTATGGCCGCAGTATATTCCAGAATAAAATGAGGAAATAAAATAGTAGTGTATTCTTATTTTCGCACAAAAGCGTTTGTGTGAGGAATCACATATTTTTATGAAAATAATAAGTGAAATAATGATTAATAAATTTGTTAACAACGTTACTTTTTTGATGGTGATGATGATGAATTCATGACTTTCTTAATGCATCAAAGGCGCTCGTGAAATTTAAAATATAATTTTTAAATATATTTTTGTAGAAGAATACAATACACCAACTTATTTTGCCTGGTCAGAAACAGATATTAACGTTATCAATTAATAATAATGAATTATTCAATATGTTTAATGAAATATTCATTAATATGACCTCTGTTGAACCAAGGTCAAAGTTGTTGTCGATAGAACATGACGCAGGTGAGGTTCGAACCAGCGTTAGTACCAATAACGCAGATTCGAGCGCCAACGCCTTATCCCTCGACCATTCCATCGACAACGGCTGACAAGAGATTTACATAAATAAAGTAAGAAGGTAGATTTAAAATAAAAAATAAATATTGTTCCAAAATAAAACGAGTAAAATTGTATATTTCTTCCAATTAAACGGGTAAAATTGAAACAAAACGAATAGCCTCCCTCCCCATCCGTTGGGCAATTTAATATCATTCCTTTTCTTTCGCGAGGGGGGTTAAATGTAAAATATTCCCCCTTTTCTAAATTAACTGTTTCCACAGTTCGATCCCATCTATAATCCCCATATAATTAAAGAGTTTGTTTTCTTCGGCCTCTGTTTTCCAAATCGAATTACAAATTGCCTTTGAATAACGGAACCTCTTCCCATCGGTGTATTTTTTGTCAATTTATATAACCCGCTAAAGGTTAAGGATTCTTTATTTTGCAACTTTTAACCAATCTTTAATAATTTAAGATGCCTTTTAGGGCCTGTTGCATCAAACGCCGATCAGACAAAAATCAAAATTAAGGTTCATTTCTCCCTTTCAAATCAAACATTTGGTCGCATCTACGTAAGTCAGCTGATGTACATCATATTTCCTATTCAAATTCCATAATATGATTACCCACTTCCAAGAAATATTTAACCGAGATCTTTACCAGAATTAACAAATTTGATGTGTCGATCAATTATTGATTGGAAGTTGGTGCAACAGGCCCTTAATTTTAAATTTACAGTCATTTCACACTAGACGCATTCTACCACCATTCTGCCCCATTTTCCTGTGTTTTTTTTTATCCGGCGCCGGGTCAGAAGTCACTAGTGTATGGGGATGTATGAAAGCTCTCATACAGTTTGACCGGTGATTCGTAGACAAACCGGACAGAATACGTTGTGTCTGAAATGGACCTTAAGATTATGTAATATTTATGCTGTTCTGAGATTGGGGTACATTTTTAGGTACACACTACACATTCTCAGTGCTATTCACACACAACAAAGCTATGGCTCATCCTCCACCTAAGCCCAAATTTTCATCCAAGAACGATGATCCATGGATTAGTTACAAGATTACATGTTTTGTGAATAGCACTGCTAGAATATGTAAGCGGCAACTTACACGCTTGGGTGTAATAAACAATTTTAAATGTTTATGTGTCCTCGGAACTTAGACTATAGATTAAATATTGTGAATAATTTATACATTTCGAAAACAAAGTTCTTGGTTTTTTTAAATATTTAACTTGTAAGTAAGGTTGAATGTTTTATCGTACATTTAATTTTAAGAAAAAAAAAGAGAAGGAAGTTCGTCTTTTCTGTTGCTGTAACTAAATACAGACAAATACGCTCCTTACAAAGATGTGATGATGAATAATACGTTTTTTAAAATAAAAATTGCTCACAAAACTTACTTTTGCAGAATTGTTGGAATACAATAGATCTCTTACCTGAAACAAAGAAAGAAAAACACATTAATACAAAATATAAAAAGAGTCCTTGACTTATGTTGGTATGAGGCTGACCACCCATTCTTTAAAAATACTTAACTTCTACCTATCTCACTCCTATGTATTTCAGGAAAGCGCTGTAAGAGTTGCAAGGCGACAGGTCATTTCAGATTTGGAACAATACTTTTTTTTTGTTTTGTTTTTTCATGCTCCGTTTATGGTACGTTTCGTTTGAGGTACCTATGTGATGTTTTGCAACGTGATGTTATGTCATTGTTCTTTTCTGTCCTGTTACCGAGACTTGCAACCCTCAAAGAAACATGGTAAGTACATCAATTTAATGCGAAATGGAAAAATGTTTCGCTAAGATGTGGCGGGAGGGGTGAGAGGCGGCAGGGGAGGTTTGTTCTTTGATGGTATTTACATTAGCAGGGACACATGAGTGCCAGTTGAGCTGATGTTTTTTATTTTTATTTTCGTAGAAGGAATCACTCACCCTAAAATATATCGGCAGTTTATTCATTCGAAAGCATTATTGTCTCCACATTGAAAAATAAAACAACTTTCCACAAGGCACAGCGACATGTTGATCTTGGAAGAATGGTGACAGGATGGAACGGCACAGTGACAAAACGACACATGATATAATGACATATAACAGAACGACGCATGATGGAACGACACATGATATAATGACATATAACAGAACGACGCATGATGGAACGACACATGATATAATGACATATAACAGAACGACGCATGATGGAACGACACATGATAGAACAAAACATGACAGAACATCACAATGGCAATACATCACATGACAAAACATCACTATGACAAAACAACACAGAAAATACATCATTATGTGCCGTTTATGGTATGTTCTGTTTTAGGTATGTGATGTTTCGTCATGTGATGATTTGTTTTGTGATGTACTGTCATTGTGGTGTTCTATCATTTGTCTTTCTGTCATGTCACGTGTCGTTTTGCCACTGTGTCATGGAAACAGGCAGAACATATATTTGAAAAAAAAAAAGGTTGAAATTCCTCACCTTTACAAACGATCAACACAGAGCTTTCCTGTAAATAAACGGCGTGCTAGTGTGCATGTGTGGAGCAATCAAGACGCGCTATAGTAAACTGTAGACCCTTCCACAGCGCTTTGTTCATAAGGCAAGTTTCGCTGGAAGGATTCGCATTCGATGTATATCGACCAAAAAAGGAAACTAAAGAACGCTCTAAAGAAGTCATCAACTCATCATCAGCCGTGTTAAATGCTGTGGTTGAGTTTTTTGCTTAATGTTTTATACTTGGAGCAGAGGCTCATCCATCAGGAGGGTGGAAGTGGAGGAGAAAGGCCGGGGAAAGTGTACGTGGAGTTTACCAGCTTGTCGCGCTGAATGACTGATCATTCGAAGGAGAATACAATTAGGGCAAAGCAAAGAGAGCGGCACCAACTGATAATTGAAATGAATATTTGTTTTTTCCCGGCTGAAAGGGCTGAATTTAAATTTGAAAACGATTTTAAATGTTATTCAGGTATAATTCAAACTTTTAATTGTAATACCTATCTAAAGTCTATAATCTATCTATAATCTAAGTTGCAAGGATATATTCATTTAAAGCTCTCAGATGTATGCCCACAAACCAACACGTGTAGTTCGCGCTTACAAATGCTGAATGCGTACTTACAAATAAAATCCAAACCTCAAATGAACATGAGCCCCACAACTTTTGCCGACCTTCCCTGAAACAGGGGTGACATTGGCAAAGTGAACCATTTTTTACAGTATGGGTGGTCAGTCAGTCTAAGTGAAAATATATCGAAAAAACCTTAAAGGTGAAATTGAATGAGTCACACATAAAGCTAACACGGGTTTCTCAGATCAATGTACACTTTTTCCTATTTTCTACGAGAGAAAAAAAGAAGTGTGAAAATTCTGTAGTTTAGAATTTTTTCATGAATACTTCGTAATAATAAACTACAAGGAAGTATGCTTCTAAGTATCTTCTTTTTTTTTTTTTTTTTTAAGAAATCCTGTGCGGGAGACTTCCTAGATTCTAAAGACTCTAGGGGTCTATGACACTTGTTGTAGTGCCGCAGAGGTGTACGAGCTTGGTCGTCGCTACAAAGCGCCAATACTCAAGCAAGACCCAGTTGCTGTAAGGCTGGATGGACCTTTGGTGACCGGTCATTGGTAAAGGTTTATGAATTTTTCAACCCAGCGAAGAGCACATTCCAAATATAAATGGTATATTTTTGTGCTCCGCCGGGATCCGAATCCACAACCTTCCATTTACGAGTCCGAAGTGTTGCCACTACGGACTACGGACCGGTCCAAGTGACCTGTCTTACTATGCTTCTTCTTCTACTTCCTTATAATATAATTTATAAGGAAGTAGAAGTAGAAGCATAGTAAGTGAATAGTTCACTTATTATGAGAAGTTGTACCCAATAAAATGTTGTATCCACAATTTCTCAAATCAATTAATTGCTTGTATTCCTTGACTTATAGGTGGGTATAAGGCTGACCACCCATGCTGTACAAAAAATGGTTCACTTTGCCAATGTCACCCCTGTGTCAGGGAAGGTCGGCAAAAGTTGTAAGGCTTATGTTCATTTGAGGTTTGGATTTTATTTGCAAGTACACATTCAGCATGTGTCAGCGCGAACTACACGTGTTTGTTTGTGGGCATGCATTTGAGAACCTTAAATGAATATATCCTTGCAACTTAGATTATAGATTATTATTATAGATTTTAGTGAATCAGCACGTATTACGTTTTATTTACCCTTGAAGATGGCGATATACACGATGATCAGTGATTTTCGAAAAAAAATCCTCTAAAAAAAGAATAAGAAGAACCAAGCTGTGTAAACCATCTGGACAATAAGCTTCTTTTCTGTGGGGCGTATTGTTCCTCCTAGGGTGAAGGCCTTAGTAGGGGGAAGGGGAGGTGGATGGCTCCCCAGGGACTCTACCCAGTGTCGTCCTAATGTAGCACACTCAACCACCACCAGCTAGTCTGGGTTCGCAAATTATTTCAAACGGCCGTGTGTAAAACATTGCCATTGAATTTACCAAAAAAAGTATGAAAATGGTAAATTGAAACTTCGATAGAGAATAAGTTCTCAGAATAGTCTGTGTTCTGTACCATTAGTACGAGTTACAAAACTTGAGTAAAGTAAAGTTTACGGAAAGTATTAAAGAGTGATTTTCCTCAAAATCTGCCGTTTTTGTTTCTTACACTTTATGGTCTTAGCAAATGAGTTACAGTGATGAAGAAAATCAAGTTCAAACAAACAAAAACGGCAGATTTTGGGGAAAACCACTCTTTAATACTTTCGTAAACTTATCTTTACTCAAGTTTTGCAACTCGTACTCAGGGTACTGAATCAGAGTTTTGCGATATGGGCCCTTAAAGTAAAAACGATTTAGCTCCTAATTTAAGTCTAAATTGCGGTTTTTTTTTCGTTGTTGTAGGTAGGTATGAGGTTGACCCCCTATCATGTACAAACTTGGTCCAATTTTACCTATTTTATTAATTTAACTATTTTATTTATCTGGAAAAGGTGGCAAGATTTGAAAGGTTTATTTCACGTGAAGTTTGGTTTATTTTATATGTTCATATGCAGCATGTGTCAGCGCCAATTTACATGTTTCTGCTTATGGACGTAAATCAATTATGAGATTTAAATGAGAATATATTTTTGCAATTCAGATTAAAGATTATTATAAACTGTGAAATATAGTTCACTTTACCAATATCCCTCCTGTTTTACGCAAAGGGCGGCAAATATTTAGAGAGTGTTAATTTTATATTTCGGTTTGTATTTTGTAAGTAAACATAATTTAAAACATAAAACATAAAAAAATGTAAACATAAAACATAAAAATAATCCATAAGCGCCAACTTACAAACATCTGCTTGTGAGCATGCATTAAATATGAATTTAAATATTTATATATCTCTACAACTTGGATTTTATAAATGTTTACTTTGTCAAAATTCCCTTTCAAAATGAAAACATTACATTTGCTTAAATATTTCAATAAACAAACTGCACAAGTTTTCAGTGAAAGCCTTCTGAAGGGATGGGGTACAGAAAGCCTCCGTCTGTCTGGAGCTTACAAAGAATTCGCATTACGGGGCTGTATTTAAAATTAAATTCGCATTACTTGGTATTTAAAGCACAACCGGAATTCAAATTAGCAAATTCTCACCGTAAAATTCAGCCTGAGAAGCCGAAAATTCGGGAATTCTTTACCTGTATCAATAGTATACACTTTTAAGGGTGCTTACTTGGTCAGGAAGTCATTATTTTTTCCATATTTTTGGGCTATTTTACGGCATCTACAAGGCACTGTTGTCTGTTCTGTGTCCACTGCGGCACTGTGTCCAGACGTTTCACCCATGTCTGTCATGGTTTTCTTGAGCAATGTCTATAATCTATAATCTAATTATCAAATATATATAGAACGCAAGCATTCTCATAAGTAAGTTTATGACAGGTCATTACTAATCAAAGAAAAAATCTCAAAGTTGAAGGTTTCCATTCTCGTGAAGGGTGTTAAATTTTGTGGTAATCTGAAATTAGATTTTAATAAGATCTCTGTGACACGCTGTGGAAAACCATTAGTAAAAGGTGTTATTATTTGTTTATTTGTAAAATTTCAACTTTGCTTTGTTCCACTTTTATTGTTATTTTTTTAGTCTTTACTAACACTTTCGAAGAACATTCATCTTCAGGTAAAAAATTATGACACACCTCTGAAATTAGGTTTTCTTGTTTTTCCTCAGCCTTTTTCAGTTCACTCTTGAACGTATACCTCCTCCAATCCTCTTCATTCCTGTCTATCGGCTGCTGTGTTCAGCTATCCTCTACCTGCAGTTCTTTTGATATCGTCCACTTAATTAGGTTTTAAGAACACAAAAGCGGGAAATTTCTGACACCCTTATATTTATATATAAGGATAATTTATTTTAATGTACACATAATTAAAGAGCGCCGTTTTTGTGTGTGTCACACCTCAAGGGCCCTCTCAAATCACGGATAAGATTTCTTGTAAAGATGTGTCTTTAGTGCTCCTTTAAAGACACCAACAACCCTTGCTGTGGATCGAACACTAACCCTCTGGCGTTAAACGCGATCGTTCTAACAACCAAACTGTCGACCGGACTGTGATTAATATGAGAATATTTAAATCCAGGTTTTCGGTTGAACCGTATTTCTCATTTGCGTTGTCATTTAGTGTACAAGAAAACATATTAATTTGAATGGTACGGCGGGGCGGATTGATTTATGGGCGAGTCAGTACTGAAATAACCGATAAATCACGAGCCTTGAGGTCGCCTGTAAATCTGGTTAGCGTTCTCAAATGTATAGCACCTGACGCCTTTCTTGTTCCACCACACAGACGATTTATCAACATTCAGCGTTCAACAGTTTTATTATGAGATTCCTTGACTTATACCTAATAATGTTATGTTTTTACGCGGGTTCTATTTAATAAATACTGCGGTTTATTTATTGTTATCACTTTGGGTTAGAGTAATATTTGCACAGTATCGTAAAACGGCTGATTCACTCTGACCTCTACATGGAATTTCGGTCCTTAATTTATACATTTATACTAAAAATAAAGATCATTCTCGTAACATGGAGAATTGCTACCTACCACCCTGCAATATTTTACCAGAATATTTGATTCAACCAATTTTAAACAAACACAAATTAATATGAAATACAAATTATTTACCTAAGCGTCTATCTTTCTACAGAGACTTTTTATTATTACACGTTCACAGACAAACACAACTACTCATATTCGTAAAAATAATAATATAGACAATATTTATGGTGCCGTTTTGTTACAATTCACTGCAAGGGCAGTATTCAACTGTAACATCTCCAAAACAAACATGTCTTCACTCCCAACCTAAGCGCACTTGCACTCTCTACGGCTCTAAGCTCATGGGGCATTCCACAGCACAGGGCCGGCCATGCAAAAAGCACGATCCAAGTACTTAGCTTTATTACACCGTTTTGGAACAATTAATTTATTCACAGCAGTACTACTTATAGGTCTTCATGCCAGCCGTTTACCTTCCTCTGTGTCCTATCGGTTGGTATGAGGCTGACCACTAATACTGTACATGTCACCTCTGTTTCAAGGAAAGTCGGCAAGAGGTGCAGTGTTTATGTTCATTCGAGATTGGAGTTTTTATTTTGTTCTTACACATGCAACTAACTTTCCCGTGTCTACTTGTGGGCATACATTTTATATGAATCCTAAATCTAAATATATTTTTGCAATTTATGAAATAGATAAAGCATAAAATCGCTGAAATAAAAATATATTTACTTTTCAGTCTTGAGTGAACACTTTTGCGTGAAGGAGTGATGACTGCCGAGGTATTGTCTGTGTGGACACCGCCGTGTATTGGAATATAATCATTGTTGACCATAAATAACCCATATTACTGCGGGATTCATCACAAATGAACGCAATTTGAGAAACAAACGGGATTTTGTGTGAACAGAGTGAAGCAATTGCAAATTTTACGGCAAAATGAAAAACTATAAAAGGCTATGAATGAAGCTTTAAACAATTTTAGGCTCGGAAGAATAGTATCAGCGTGGATTTGAAAATTGCGTTACACAATTGCATAATGCTACCGAAATTAATGTATGAAAGTGAAGCATGGATTGTGGCAGACGGTGAAATGAGGTTTGTACCGTGAAAATGAGACACTTGAAAAGTATGCAAGGACAAACTCTAAGAGGTGGAAAATAGAAAGATGAAGTTCTTTAACTAATAAGTTGGTATGAGGCTGACCTCCCATGGTGTAAAAACTTGGGAAAGGTGGCAGGAGTTGTAAAGTTTATACTCATGTGAGGTTTGGTATACTGCAGCATAAGTAAGCGCGAGCTCAAGTGTGCTTGCTTTTGGGCATGACATGGGCATGAGCCCTAAATGACAATATTTCTTTGCAACTTAGATTGCAGATGTGTATTCGAACCCTAGCCCTATGGTTTTGGATAAAAACTTTCTAACAAGGGATCTTTCGACAAGACATTTCAATGAACAAAAACCTCCAGACATTTTTTTTTCTTTAACCAGAAAGTCATAATCAAATGCTTCTTTCGGTTAATCTTTCTTTTCACATTCCTTCAATAACAGATAATTTAATTTTAATAAAGTTTGCTTCAAATCCCCGCAAAATTATCCTCACCAAAATTGATAATTGCAACACGGAAAAAAATGGAGGGAAGACGAACAATGGCGTCTAACTTTTTATTATTTCTGACGCGCTGAATGTGAAAATAATTGTAATCGGTGAGTCATTTTGAAAATTTAAATATGGAATCAGGCAAAGAATTAAATTGGGATTTTTCCCCGTTTCCCGAGAGACGGGGGAAAACCCCCGTGGGATTTTGAGGTGGCATTAAATATTGAGGGATTGTCATTACGCGGTGTGCAGAAAGAAATAATTTGAATCGCAGATGGGGAAACGATGGGATAAATTTGGGGAAAAAGTTTTCGAACATGGTAATTCTTTTTTGTTGTTACAATATAACTGACCATTTGCAGGTATTTTTTTTTTCATATCAACCTGAATGTGAGTGTGGGATATGTAAAATGGAGAATGTGGGAAGCAAGTTATTAATTTGTGTGTGATCAATATTTTGAGAAAATATTAATTTCAATTATTTATTTAAATGCATCGAACACAACTAACTTCTTTCCGCGCATGTGTCAGGTGAAACATATCTATTTTCACAGTCAAGGGAAGCCGCATTACGCCCACCACTTCACTTGAAGAGAGGTTTACCTGATTGCAGGGGAAAAGGTTTTAATTTATTGTGAAGGCTTAGTACACCTGGCCGGTTCTCTGATTTCATGTTTGCAATAAACACCGATCCAGTAAATCATTTCTAGCACCCCTGGTGGAGATTGCACCCTAGCTCTTTGGCTTTGAACCCAAGCGTTCTAACAACTGAGCTATCAACAGGACAAAGCTCCTAATACACTTTGTTCTTTAAACATTACCTCATTATCATCAAAATCAACAATGGCACGACAGGCTGGGAGGGTCTTAGCCTCCTTGATCAACCTCAGCCACCACTGCCTATCCAACACCTTCCTCCTAGAGTTCCATGCTCCTACCAAGTCTTCCCACTGTCCTGCGCCCCTTTAGGTGTGTTATCACAACCATATTTTCTAGGCTTCGATGGTCCATTCGCTGAATGTGACTCAGGCGATGCAATCTGTTGGCTGACAGGATCACATTAACGTCATGGTACATGTCATTTTGAATGCATTTTATGGACTAAATAGAATGACACAATAATGATAGCTCTTCCCGTTTTTCTGTTGTGATTATTAAAACCCATTGTTTACCCATTGTTTTCAACGGTCCCAAAACAGTGCCACGAATTGATCATAAATAAAAGCCATAAAATGCATGGAAAACACGAACACGTGATGAATGTGCTTTATGCAATTGTGGGTCGACACGCACCGTGGCTATAATCCTACCCTCGTTCTACCACCAGGATTCTGCCACCCTAATTTTGCCACCCGGATTCTGCCACCCTCATTCTGCCACCACGCTTTTGCCCTTCTCTGGTATAATGAAACAGCTGAGCGTTATCTGACCATCTGAACCCTAAAGGATGAATGTAAGAATCATATATGACGCAAACGCAAGCGCAACCAAGCTGCAAATATTGTGTAACTTCTTGCCGCGTTATACCTAAAGGGTTTCCCATGTGGCGAGTGAAACCTATTTATTTTTACAGTTGAGGGGTCCGGCCTTACGCCAACCACTTCAGTTGAAGCGGGGGTTATGCAGCTACCGAGATGGCTGGTACTTATTTCTTGTAAATGCTGAGTAAGCCATGCCGGTATTTTATTTTGGGTTTTGAAATAAACTCCGAAACGGGAAATAATTTCTGACACCCTCAGTGGAATTCGAACCCGAGCTCTCGGCATGGAATGCAAGTAATCTACCAACTGAGCTATCGCCCGGACATGATCTTAATATAATGTCATATAAGTTAAAAAAGTCTGACATTGAGATGCTATATATTTCCAATTGTACTCTATGGCATGGAAAGGGTAGACACTTACACAGAGCCTCGAGAATAAAATCGTTGTCTTTGAAATGTGGGTCTACCGTCTGACGCTAAAAGAAATCTGGATGGATCGAGTCACAACTGCCAAGGTTCTTTCCTCTATGAATACCAGAGCCGAAATTCTGATGAAATAATCAAAACGCAACAATTGGTTGATTTTTGCCACATAATGAGAAATTAACAGTATTCACTCCTACATTGCATCATACAGGGAAGAATTGAGGGAAGACGAGCTCCAGGTTGAAGGAGAACATCTTGGTTGAAAAACCTTAAACAGTTGTTTGGCAGAAACACATAATCCTACATTCCTGCGGCAGTAACGAAGGTGCACAATACATATGATTTCCAATCTTCACTGAAGAGCAACAGAACAATATGATAAATTCACATTGAAGATTAACATGAAATGCATGCCCTCAAGCAGACACTTGTGAGTTCATGCTTACAAATGCTAAATGTGTACTTACAGAACAAAAACTCAATTCGTAAATGAGCATTGACCCTGCAATTCTAGCTAACCTTTCATAACATTTTTTTTAGTAGGGATGTGTATTCCTTGACTTATAGGTTGGTATGAGGCTGACCACCCATACTGTAAAAAATGGTTCACTTTGCCAATGTCACCCCTGTTTCAGGGAAGGTCGGCAAAAGTTGTGGGGCTTATGTTCATTTGAGGTTTGGATTTTATTTGTAAGTACACATTCAGCATTTGTAAGCGCGAACTACACTTGTTGGTTTGTGGGCATACATCTGAGAGCTTTAAATGAATATATCTTTGCAACTTAGATTATAGATTATAGATTATTATTATTATGTGTGGTCAGCTTCATACCAACAAATTATTCAATTCACAAGGCGTGATTCGCACAAAAACAGCGTTCGCCAAATACCTAATCATCCAAACAATATTTTATGTATTACAATTGGGATCAATCTCGAGAGTTATATTTATTTCTAATTTAAAATTATAAAGACGAGGAAAAAATATTAACTCGAAAATCTGAACCTTTATTCTTGTAACTTAGATTACAGCATAAACTTTACACAATCTGCAGTGTACACAATATGGTGACTGGAAAGATTACATGCCCTGATACTCGTAGGCGTTTTGTCCACAACTGCACAAGCAGTACAACACAAGGGCGGGAGTTGGTTGGGATTTGGGCGAGCGACGGTGTTGTGTACAGAGGCATCTTGATTGAAGCGAAAGCAATAGATAATGTTCTCGACTGACCGATCATTTTGAGAGCGAAACATAGTCGATGGATCAGCCATGGACTACAAGCTATAGACTAAAATCTTTTGTTCAAGAAGGTGAAAATAATAATGTAAGTTCCTTGACTTATAGGTTGGTATGCGGCTGACCACCCATACTGTGAAAAAATGGTTCACTTTGCCAATGTCGCCCCTGTCTCAGGGAAGGACGGCAAGAGTTGCAGGGCTTATGTTCATTTGAGATGGGTTTTAATAATGTAGGTCCACATGCGGCATGTGTTTGTGCAAAATTATACATGTCTGCTTGTGGGAATGCATTTAATATAAATCTTAAATGATATATATCCTTGCAGCTTAGATTAGATTAGATTAGATAAGCTAGAAGAGGATGTGAGGACAAAGGTACACAAGGATACAAAGAAAAGTTTTGGGCATTTGGAAAGAATTGATGACGAACGCAATTGTTGATAAGGGAAGACTGAAAAATGAATGGCTCAATCACATTAGAGAAATTGTAAAGGCTTGATATGTACAGAGCAGTGGCGAAGGGTGCCATACAAGCCGGTTCCCATCGGCTTCCCTTTTAAAATAATGTAACAAAGTAGTTAAAAAATATAGGCTCAAAGTAAACAAATACATTTAAAACCAAAGAAACAATACGTACTTTTTCCCCATTGAAACCATGCAGTCTACTTTATTATCATTTTTGCCTCATTTTAAACGCGAAACCGATAGGAATCGGCTTGTATGGCACCCTTCGCCGCTGGTACAGAGCGAATGTAAAATAAGGAAAGAACGCAACTGTGCTGCATGTATAGTGTAACTTCTTATCGCATTGTCTAGAAAGGGGTCGCATGTAACGTATTATAGATATTTATTTTCACAAGTAAGGGTAGCATAAGAGCCTTTTTTATCAATTATTCACTATTGAATGGAGTACTTTTTTTTATTAAATTTGCTTTAACAAACTAAATGCTTCTTACTTATTTATTTTTTCATCATGAATTTATAGTACTTTTCAGAATAAATTTCTGAGAAAAATCTACTAGCTAATCATTTCCTTCCAAATAAAAATATTGTAGAAAAAATAACTATTCCCAATGAATAATTGATATTCTTGTAATAACAGTCTGAAGACAATTTTCCGAATATTAATTTCAGTAGACAAACCAACTGGGGTGTAACAATAAACAATCATTGGCTTTTTTGTTGAAATTTCGCGCGATTCTTTTCTCTCTCTCTCTCTCTTTCGATTGTAACCGGTATTAAGTGCTTTCAGAAAGTGCCGGTCCGTTTGTTGACAGAACTAATTAATTTTTGAGCAAATGGAATACCGGGGAGGCGAGAAGATCACCTCCCTGGGGGGGAGGGAGGGGGGATGTTTGTTTTACAACAATCCCGGCTCCGGAAACTGGAATACTGAATACACAAGTGAGGCCACTTCCCTACTGGTCTCATTCCAAAGGAAAATTCAATGCTTGAAATAGGGTTGCTAAAAATACCGGTATTGCTGCTGCTGTTACTGTATCCTGCCGTCGTTCGACTGGGGGTGACCGGTACCTCCGCAGATGCGTCTTCACTTTTTTCTGTCCTTGCATACTTCTTTCATTTCTTCAACATTCATCACTTTCTTCATCCATACTCTTGTCTTATTCTCACTCCGCAGGTTCCATTCTTTCGCAATCCCACCTATTTGGTAAATACATTTCTTCCTCGGTCTTCCCCTTCCACGCTTTGAAAATACACTGTAGTTAAAATCATTAGAAGCTGCATTGGTACAACTTTACAAATGTTTATCAAAGTTTACATTGTCGAGGCTGACGCCAAAGTTCTGGGAGTGAGAGGACCATGGAGAAGCAGCTGACGACAAAGAGTTCTGGAGGATTGTGATGCGGGAGGCTCTGAGCCTTCAACGCTTTTGAGCCGAAGAAAATTAGCGAGTAAGTTACTCGTAGCTTCGTTTTCCTTAGAGGGTGGTCTATCATGTGTGTTTGGTAGTTTTTTAAATCCTAAATGGTATGGCTCCGTCATATCTGGCCGACATTTTTTCTGACGTTGAGGTAAGTGTGAGAAAGCATGCACAGAGGTCATTGGGGAGTGGTGCTGTCAGGTTAATGCAGCCCCGCCATTAAATACGCACTAATTTTGGGCACGGTGCTTTTCAAATTGCGGGAACAATGAAGAAAAACGAAATGAGTGCACGATGTATAACATAAATTTCCCATGTAAAGACACATCTACCAAAAGGTAGATTTGCAAGTCAGCCAAGAAAAACATTGCATAATTCAGTGGCGAAGGGTGCCATACAAGCCGATTCCCATCGGTTTCCCGTTTAAAATGAGGCAAAAATGATAATAAAGTAGACTGCATGGTTTCAATGGGGGAAAAATACGTATTTTTTCTTTGGTTTTAAATGTATTCTTTTACTTTGAGCCTATATTTTTTAACTACTTTGTTCCATCATTTTAAAAGGGAAGCCGATGGGAACCGGCTTGTATGGCACCCTTCGCCACTGTTGCATATAAATACGATTACGTATGCAAGGTTTTGTCCGAAACGCGTACAAGATGTTTGGACTATGCAATATACCAGGAAGCTTTCCTAAATAATATAATTAAGGAAATTATCGAGAGAGCTAACGCCCAAGGATGGCCACGCCGAGAGTTCCAACATGATATATCGCCATAAATGTGCTGTTCCTACTACGAGGAGCTCAAAAAGATTGCCTTAAATATGGATAAATGACGTTAAAGACTGATGAATACGCTGAAAACCAATTCTAGGATTGAAACCTTACCTAAAGTATGTAATACATCAAAAAATCCTTGATTTTTATCTAACGAGAATTGGACAGTCAAACTAGGTTTACGAAAAAAATTCCGGTGTTTCTGAAATAATTTTCAGATGCCTTGACAACCCTATCCTGAACGTTTCCAGAACAAGCACCACTCGAGCATTGTTCGGAACGAAACACAAACGTCCAGACAGAGAAAAATATAAACGCGATCCTCGGAGACAAATACTTCCCGACATCCTATTGAGTATTGGAATACCACTGAAAATTTTCACAGTTTACTTTTGAGACTACTCTTCTTTTCCATACCCTTTTTCTTCTTTTTCATTTCCTATCGCTTCCGTAGATCTTCAATGTCACGTTTTATCGAAAGTCTACAATTTCTACTTTAACTTCTGCAGCTCTTAAAAAATATTTGGTGCTTTTGTTAAACTATTGTCCTGTAAAAAATGGTTCATTTTGCCAATGTCACTCTTGCTCCAGGGAAATGTCGGAAAGAGTTTCAGAACTTATGTGAATTTGAGATTTGTGTTTTTTGTAGCAAGTTCACAAGCGGCATGTGTTAACGTGTACTTATACATGTCTGCTTACGGGCGTGCATTTAATATATCTTTACATCTTAGATTGTATGGTAAAAAATGTCTCTTCAATGAAGATTGGCGATTTGCCCTTTCGATGCTGCGGCAAGAAATACGGATCTTGTGTTTCTGTCAAACCACTGTCTCAAGTTCTTCAACCAAGATGTTTTCGTTCAACCTGGAACTCGTCTTCTCTCAATTCTTCATTGCATCGATATGTAGGAGTGAATACTTCTAATTTCTCAAATAAACTAGTTATTGCCTTTTGATGGGCATCAGGAGTTCGACTCTGGTATTGATACGCAAAAGAACCTCGGTATTTGTGACACGGTCCATCCAGGAAACCTTCAACATCCGACGGAAGACCCACATTTTAAAGGCAGCGATCTTCATTGTCTCTATAAAAAGCGCCAATAACACAAACAAGACCCAGTTGTTATTATTCTAGACCAGTCTAGACAGACTGGTCTTTGGTAAAGGCAAATGAATTCTTCAACGAAACGAAGAGCATACTTTAAAATGAAATTATGTTTTTTGAAAAACTATAAAACCTTTAAATTACGAGTCCGTTGACTACCACTAGACTACGTACCGTAGTGGGTAATATTAATAAAACGTACGGTAGAATATAACTTTTTAATAAATTCATATTTAGGTCATATTTGATATAATTGTTTGTACAGCATATGAGATGCTGGATATTAAAACATGAAGACCTTTCATGTCTTGCGCTAGAGCAAACATAATAATACGAGCACCACGTTTGTCAGGGCAGAGCACGACATAAAAATAAAAGGTAATATAAAAACGGGAAACGAATCTGTAGCTTGTTCTTATTAAAAAAACAACAAAACTCAAAGTGGAAGTTGTAAAGTTAAATTACTTTTGATTCTAACTCCCAATAGCAGCCGAAAATGTTGGGAACGGCTGAGCGCACTGCCACACGAGGCAACCTAAAAAATTCCCCAATTTATTATCTACTCATTATCTGAGTTGCTAAAATTGATTATATTTAGAAATCATAGTAAATGCATGCCCGCAATCCCCAATAGTCACCTTAAATCGATTAGAAGTGAAATTATATGTTACTTTTGTCCTAGCAACCCGTCTGAGACGTCACAACTTTTTTGACGTTTTGAAAAGTGCCGATCTCATTAGCATCATCAATAAACGCAACGAAGCTACACTACACAAAAATTGTAACCTTTTGCTGTGTTATCCTCGAAGAAGTCGCATGTGGTGAGTGGATCCCGTTTATTTTTACAGGTAGAGTGCCCTTACGCCAATCACTTCAGTTAAAGTGAGGCTTTCCCAGCTCCCAAAGAGGTTGGTATTTATTTAATGTGAAGGCTGAGTAAAGCTTGTCGGTGTTTTGAATTTATTTATGAAATAAACAACGAAACGGGAAATCATTTCCGACACCTTTGCACGGAATTGAACCCCAGTTATTAGCATGGAATGCAAGGATTCTACTAAATGAGCTACTGACTGGACCAAATCAATTTGGATTTTTTCCTTCTTTATTTTTATTAAATGATCATCTGTACTATAAAAGAACGATTATTTTGATAATAGTCGTACAAGATAATCCTTGCATTTATCCATATTTCATCCTGTCTTAAATTCAACATTAAATTATATTAGGAATTGTGAAGGTATGCGAAATACAGAGTGAATGTAAAAGAAGGTAATATGCGAAAAATGATGGATGTGAATGAACTAAGAGAAATATTTCCGGATAGGAATAAGTGGAGGAGTGTATGAAAAGGTTCTGACCACACTTAGTGGAGCGGTTACGGCGTTAAAGTTACAGGAAAGGATTAAATAACACTTTTTCATACAGGGATATTGGTTGCAGACTCAAGTTGCCGACTCAAATCACTTTGGGATAGACAAGCGTGCCGGGTTGCTAAGGAACTGAGGTGAATGTTTCATTAAATGGAAAGTCAGGTGACAGCAGGAAGAGCGTCAAAGATAGGAGAGGAAGATATCATTGGAGAGAGAAGAAAGGCAGGAGAGGAAGTCGGGGGTGACAGATAAAAAGTTGAAATTTCTATTACGCCCCAAGTCGCCTGTAATTACGCCTTGTAACGAAGGTTGCCGAACAAGTTTAACGCGAAGACAACAAAATAAATAAAACTAGAAGATAAATTAGGCAAGTTTGAAAAGACGGGGATGAGTAAGAAGGGAAGATTTGAAGGAAGAATTCAAGTAGAAGATGTAGAGTGGGTAGGTAATAAAAGTTACAAGAAGCGTTGTGAAACACGAAAGAGGTTTTATTAGAATTGTAAAAAAGTTACAAATAACAAGCGTCCGGTCAATAGTTCAGTAGGTAGAAAACTTGCATTCGAAACCGAAGGGCTTCTTTTCGATTCCCACCTATTATATGAGATAGTTATTTTCATATGTAATCAAAAGTTTATTAGCGGTTATTATCGACGGGCTTAAAATAATATACTTTAATACAAACTCTCTATATACCATTCCCTCGGTGTTCATCAGGGTTCTCATCTTGGCCCACTCTTATTCAATGCATTTTCTTTGGTAACAGGGATTTTCTTTTCAAGTTAAAATATTTATAAACTTTATGCATGTATTACAAAAAATAATCTTCCTACTCTTCAGAAGAGAAATAAGACCGCACTTCTAAGCTAAATTTAAAAAAGTTTTACTCGTCAAATGTGACTTTTTCAAAGGCTACGTGGTAAGAAGTTGCCCTAAATGTGTAGCTTAATTGCTTTATGAAAAATTCAAGTAATGATGTTGTTTTTTTTCATAATATCGTTAGGGAAGGTCCGTACCTCCACAGATGTGTCTCCAGTTTGCCCTGTACTTGCACTTGCACTTCTGTCATAGCCTGGGCATTCATCACTCTCTTCATGCATGCTCATTTTTATTCCTCATTCAGGTTCCAGTCAATCGCTTGTTTGATCAATCCATTCCTTCCTCGACCTTCCGCTTCAACGCTATACTTTGACATTTCCAAAGGTCTTAAAGATGAAAAAAATTAAAGGAGGCGTTGTAATAATGGAAAGAAGCGTTTCAGAAATTGAAAAATGTAATTTAAAATGAATAGGCGTTATGATAGACGGAGGAGACGTTATAGGTTTGAAAGGGGGGCGTGAGAAAGCTGAAAAATGGGCGTTATAAGGAGGAGTTCTAAGAAAGAAAAAATGTGGAGAAGAAAACACAGAAGAGAGTGACTGGAAAACAAGGTCATTAAAAAATAATATTGTATTGGTAAAAACTCGGAGTTTGAAAACTAATAAATAACGCCTGAAAGGTTGTCACTTGAAAGTTTGTCAAATTAAGACACAACTTCTTTAATAATATTTTTTCTGCACAATGATTTTCCATTTTTTTCACATTCAAAGAATTTGCGAAGCACTTTTATATTTTCTGTCCGTGTTTAAATTATTATTTGTTAACCTTAATATTAAAACTATGTAATATCACAAACAAATTCATGTAATAAAAGTGATAAAAAAGAGAAGAGGAGGACCGAAAAACGTGGGAGTTGATCAGATTCATGAAATGTGTAGGAAGTACAAAATTGAATGCTAGGGAAGCAAATGTATGAAAAGGGGAGGGATTTGAATTAATTTCGAGAATAAATGCAAGAATAACAAGAAGTGGAGAGATATGCAACTATTGCAACAGATAATACTGCTCGCCTCTCGTTGTTCTTGAAGACGTCATGTCATATATGGCTGGTTAAGATGTAGAAATCTCTTTTGTCTCGAAAAAAATGTGTAAAAGAGGAATGGATCTAATCTTAGTTGCAAAGCCATATTGACATTTGAAATTCATATTAAATGCATGCTCACAAACAGACAAGTGTAAGGTCTCACTTACAAATGCTGCATGTGCACCCACTTACAATTGAACAACCTAACCTCAAATGATCAAAATAAGAAATATTTTCTTTTTATTTATTTTAAACTTCAACGCATTTTTACTGAATCTTGCTTTTTATGGTCTGTACATATTGGTTTTAGATACAAAATCTTTCAAGCGAGCATAAAAATTTGCACTTTAAAATGCTCGTTTCGCATAAAAATTCCCAATTTATTGTGCATTCCATACGAAAAATGTTAATTTACAGGGAAAGTCATAACGTTAAGACTATAATATAGTGGTGAATATTCAGGCACATCGAAGAATTGAATATTCACCGATGGCGTTTGATCTCACCGAGCTCGTGAACGAATATCGGCGACTGATTATAGAAAATTGGCGATAAATTTCGCAAGCAATGGCGACAATATCAAGAATTGCTAAAATGAGGATCCTACGTAACGCATCTAATGTAGGAATGTATAATCTGAGATGTAGAGACGTTTTAAAAATTGCAATTTTTCTCACGCACAGCAGTCGAAAGTGTTAACTGATAGTGCTTTTGCAGTGGCGGCTCTTTATTTTTCTTTCTGTGCCTCTTCAGGGAAGATTGTCGATCATCATAGCGATTTGCACTTTCGATACTATGATCTATATTTTATAATCTATGTTGCAAGAATACGTTACCATTAAAGATTCATATTGAGTGCATGCCCACAAACAGACATGCATGTGTACTTACAAAATATAAAATCGTGTGGCTAAGGACGGACGGCAGCCCCATACAAGATCGACGTTTACTCGCCGAGAAAAAAGTTCCAAATTGAAAAATGTTCCAAGTTCAACAATGATAAAGAATACACTTTATTATCTGGACCAAAAACGGTCATATCCATTTTTTTATTTTAACAATTACTTGAAACAATACAATAAACAAAGACCACCTATTATAGATAATTACCATTATAGATAACCATTAATTACCATTATATTACCATTATATTACCATTATATTATATATAATTACCATTATAGATAACAAATTAGATTTTAGAATATACAGGAAACCTACCCATACTGACACTACGATTCACGCTCTTTCCCAACACCCAATAAACCACAAACTTGCAGCTTTCCGTTCCATGATCCATCGAGCCATTTCCATTCCTATGACAGATTTTAATTTTAATAACGAAATTCTTATCATTAAGCAAATCGCAACCAATAATGGCTACGAAGTAGGGTTGATAGATAGACTCTTGGCTAGCAAACAGAGGAAACATGCTATCACTACTCATGTCTTCTCGCAAGCACCGTCTGATGAAATCAAGTGGAGAAGGTTTCTTCATTTGGATGGAATTTCCACACTCATCAAAAGCATCTTGCCAGCCAACATTAAACCAGCTTACTACACCCATAACAAAATTGGACAGCTACTCTCAAATGGTAAAGACAAAACTGACATTTGGCAGAAGAGTGGTGTCTACAAAATTAACTGCAAAGACTGTGATGCATCTTATATTGGGAAGACAGGTAGGACATTCCTGAAAAGAATTGGAGAACACAAACTGTCGTTCAAAAACAGAACCATCTTCTCAGAAATGGCAAACCATTGTTTAGAACATGACCACACTTTTGTCAGTGAAGACACCGCTTTTCTGCATTTGTCAAATAATGGCTATACCCTAAATAGATTAGAAGCTATCGAAATTCTAAAAGCAAAAAAATTGGGTGTTAACATTATAAATAACCAAATCCCTCCATTCACTCCATTGATCAACATTTTACCTGTCTTCAATTTGAGTAAATAAACTAATGGATTATTCTGATTATTTGTATTTAATTTGTTTCTGACAGATACACTTGGATTGATTTATTGATTTTTTGTTGTTTTTTTTTTTTTTTTTTTTTTTCTCTCTTTGTATTTGATTTGGTACACTCACTTTAGCTCTCTTTGGAAATTTACATAAAACATACATTCCTTCTTGTTTGTTTAATCCTCTTAATGGTTCATTTCTCAGAACATTATCTTACACTTGTCATTTTTCTAGTATTGGTAAATAAAGTTACTTTATAATTGTTCATAATTTTGTATTGTTCCTTGTTACGGGTTAAATTTACTTAAATTTATTCTTAGTAAATTTCCTACTCTTCACTTAACTATTTGTTTTTGTCCATATTGTTCTTAGTATACAACTTGATAAATTCACAAAGCTATTCTTTATAATTTTTCATATTTCTCCTAATTCTACTGTGTGTATAATATTCATTTTGCTTTATATAGTCTCCCATTATTTTAAGATTTCAGTTTCTCTGAGGATGGCCAAGAGGCCGAAACCGGTCACAACTCGTTATTTTTGTTTGTAACTAAATAAAAATAAATAAAGTAGAACTAAACAAAGTTTGTTATCATTTTTTAATAAATAAACAAAGAGTTTTCATTATTTGTATGCACACATGCAGAATGTGTAGGCGCGAACCTACATGTGCCTGTCTGTGGGCATGCATTTCATATGAGCCTTAAATGCTTACATATCCTTGCAGCTTAGATTATAGATTATAGATTATAGTGTATTTAATTCATGAAAAAGAAAACATTTACTTGAAAGTCCTATTAGAAACAAGTCGTACACGAAAATATCTCTATTCTTCAATGAATCGTCTCCCCTTTTTAGTACGTGGTTTTGGTGCAGAAAGCGCTGAATCGGGAATAAGGCAAAGAGAGAGAGGAAGAGAAAGACCGGGAAAAGACGGGTAGGAGCAGACAAGACAATCCAATACACGAGCGGTTGTTTCGTTTTTCATTTGTCACGGGAAATTTATGGATTCGGAAGCTGAATAATGTGCATAATAGCTGATCTATTGATTCACTAAATCGACTGGATACAAAAATTGCAAGAAGCATTTATTTCAATACTGCTTGTTTTTGTTTTGATAGATAGTTGATGACCTTTTGCTGTAAGATAAAATGTGCCGAATAGGCAGCAATGTTGAAATTTTCTAAGATACGAGTATAACCCGTTTCAAACCCAAAAATGATAGAACCGGCAAGGTATACTCAGCTTTCAAAAGAAATAAGAAGCTGCCGCTTGGGATCAGGGAAACCCACGCTTTAAGAGATATCGTCTTGGTAAGGTGGCCCCCTTGCCTTTGGAAATAAATAGGTTTCACTTGCCACATGCGATCCCTTTGATAACAACGCGATGAGTATGTACTATATGTGAAGCTCATTTGCGTTTAGTGTGGTTCTGTGTACAAATGGACAGCCACAAATTCTTTTACTATAATAGTTGACGGGATAATCGAGGGCACAAACGCTCGAAGACGACCACGCCAAGAGTTCTTTCAGGATATACTGATAGATAGGTGATGTGTCACCTACAAGGAGCTCAAACAGATTGCCATAGATATGACTGAATGGCGAAAAAGATAGAAGAACAATGCTGCCAGCCAATCTTCAATCAAGGATTGAAGAACCTATAAGAAGAGTTAACACAATATTTGGAGAGCGTGCATTTGCAGTTGCTGGCCCTCTGGCCTGGAACCACCTGCCACATCATGTGAGAGAGCTAGAGGACCATGGAAAGTTCCGGAATGCACTGAAGACAAGCAAATTTCTGGCATCGTTTGGACCAGCGCCCTTGGAGTGACTACATCACGAAACGGCGCTATAAAGAAATCATCAACTCATCATCAATTATCATCATCTTAAGATTGAGAGAGAAAATGTAAAACAAATACGCTGAAATAACTTCTTCTTTTCCAGTTTACTTTACAAATAAATAAGCTACCCCTAGCAAGCTGTTCTGACTTTATTTCGGGGATGAAAAAAAAACAATCCATCAAAGGCTCCTCAATATTGTTTACCGAAGAAAATATCAAATGTTAGGATGGTGAAAAATGACGTGCATGATTTAACGTCTACATTTTGAATTTGATTATAAAATGTTCATGTCAAGAAGGCAATGCCTCGACAATGATTGCTCAATTAATTATTATTATTTCAGTATGCATGCAAAATACGCAACTATGCTACACATACAGTGCGACTTCTTGTTGCGTTCTCTCCGAAGGATTCGTATGTGGCGAGGGAACCTATTTATTTTTACAGATAAGAAGGCCGAGGCTCCCGAGAAGGCTGGTATTTATTATGAAGGTAGAGTAAACCTTGCCATTATTTTTTTAGGGTTTAAAATAAACAACGAAACATAAAATCATTTCTGACCCCGTCGAACCATTTAAACCCCAGCTCACGGCATGGAAAGCAAGCACTCTACCAACTGAGCTATCGATCGGACTTTTGCCTTTACCTAAAATTGCTTTTACATAATAAAGTTGTGGAGGAGTGATAACGCAGTATAGCCTTGTGAAGGCTGACAACTTGGACGATATGGCCGAGACAAATTATAGAGTGCACGATTCTCAAAGTGTAGGTAGGGAGTATACTCGTATTATACTACTCAAGTCCGAGGAATGTATCTCGTGCATGGTCTGAATGGGAAAGTAGGCAGTTGCTTTCAGTGGTATTTGGAGAGAGACAGAATGTGAGAAGTAAGTGTATGATCTATAATCTGAGTTGCAATGATAAATTAACAATTAAAATTCATATAAAATGCATGCCAATAAACAAAATGTCCTCCGACATATTTTCCACTGAAGGAATGTCCACGGACAAAATGTAGACATTATGTTTGTGAACATTTAACGTAATGTTGATGGGCATTTTGTCGGTGGACATTTTGCCGCGTGGACATTTTGTCGGATGAACATTTTTATCGTGTGGGCATTTTGTCACGTGGACATTTTGTCGGATGAACATTTTGTCGGGTACGTTTTGTTTGGTTGACATTTCGTTGCGTCGACATTATGTCGCGTGGATATTTTGTCGGATGAAAATTTTGTCGGGTGGATATTGCGTCGCGTGGACATTATGTCGCGTGGATATTTTGTCGGATGAACATTTTGTCGAGTGGATATTGCGTCGCGGGGACATTTTGTCGCGTGGAAATTATGTCTCGTAGATATTTTGTCGGATAAATATTTTGTCGCGTGGACATTGATATCGCGTAAACATTTTGTCGCGTACATTTTGTCGGATGAACATTTTGTCGCGTCAACATTTTGTCGTGACACGAAATAGCAAGTGAAGATTGTAGGGGAAAAACATCGAATGTTAGCAAAAATAAGAAAATGAGTTTGTAAGAATAAAAGTGAAATCTAGTGGCATCTGTGTATATCTAAAGCTCTTCAAAATTTGTATTGCAACAACAGTCTAGCTATCACAGTTTATGGCGATATTTCCGGTTTTTTGTGACAGGCAATAACCATGATTTAAAATTTCAAAATTTGATTTACTCACAATTTTCTTCAACTGACATTCCTTGTTCTTCCCCTGTAGTCTTCAAGTATGCTCTAACTAAGTTCGTGCCATCTCAGCACCGCACAAAAGTGTCAATGTTTTCGTCCAGTTTCGCCTCAAGGAGAGAGACCGCAAACTCGTTCATAAAATATGAGAAGTACAAAACCATACACGTTTTAACTCAACCACAAAATGTATATAAATGAAAACAGTGCCACAAGCGAGCGATTTACTTTCCATACATTTTTGAAAAAACGATACCATTAAATTTTAACGATATGTTTTATACTTGGGGCACAGACCGGCTTAAGAATTCCGCAAAAGTAGGAGAATAAATGAAGCGATACGAGATGGGGGTCCCGGTCCCCCAAAGGTAGCAAGAAACCGGGAAACGTGCAAGACATATTGAGCTTAATTATTGGGATCGTAAGGGTGAGAGTTGCGTGCAAGATTGTGGACCTCTGGGAGAAAAATTCCTTCAAGGGACCCACAATTAGAGGGTTAGAGGCTATGGATGGAATTGGTCTCGAGGTATTGCTTATCGACGAAAACCGAAAAGGTCCATTTACCCTTTTTCATGTATTTGTGCATGGACCTCCGTTTTGCTCATTTGTAGATGAATCCATGCGAAATTAGAATAATTAGTATTTCAACGCCGGTGTAATGGCCGAGGGAGGCAAGTCGCTATTCTTGACTAGCGTATTTGGAACAGAATATGCTGGTTCGAATCACGTCTGTCCCATGTGACCATAGCTTCGACCCTGGTTCAACAGATGATATTGCATGCACACAAGATTCTGCTTTTGCATGAAGACAACTGGGCAGGCAAAATAGATTGCATTCTTCTTAAAAAATTTGTTAAAAAAAAAATGAAATCCGAGGCTTCGTGAATTTCATGATAAAAGCTGCACATTTAGTGCAACTTCTTGCCGTGATGACTCCGAAGGGGCGTATATTATGTAGCGAGTGGAATCTTTTTGTTTCCACATGTAATGCAGCCGGGGGTTTCCATGATCCCAAGGGGGCAGTTTCTCATTTCTTGTAAAGATGAGTAATCTTTACTTTCATTTTTATTTTGGGCTTGAAGGAAACAACGCGCTGAGAAGTTTCTCTATGTGTGCAACTTAGTCTCTATAATAATCTGTAATTTAAGTTAAAAATATGTTTACATTTGAGATTTATATTAAGTGCATGCCCACAAACAGACATATCACACGCTTAATCATAAAGAGAGATTACTCAAAAAATAAGAATGTTGGGAAATCACGTTTGAAGTTCAGACAACCAGTACAACTTCTGTGGGATGAAAAAGGCGACCGATGTTTTATCTCAGTCATATTCGTCCAAATTGAACGGCTGTCGCATTCTACCTATTCTTCTCGCATTGTTCTTGCGTTTTATTACAAAATCTCGATTTTCCCAATTTTTGAGTTATTGCTCTTTATTATTAAGCGTGCGATATGTATGGTCGCGTTTACAAATGCTGCATGTGTACTTACTAATTAAAATCTAATCCTCAAATGAACATACACCCTGCAATTTTTGGCGACCTTCCCTGAAACAGTAGTGACATAGTACAAGAAAAGAAGAAAATATTTTAATTTGTATTGACTCACAGTAAACTTAAACCAACATACATCTTTTATGGTCTCTCCGCTACGGTCAGAGACTGGTGTTTGGTCAAATGAAATTTTAGTACAGGGTTAATTTGGCAGTAAAGCGGCATTAGTGTTGGCGGTAAATATTGAGGCAGTAATACGGTCCCTTGTGGGGTAAGTATAGTAAAAGACAGGTGTTTACGTCGCACGTTACGGTAGGACGCTTACATTGGGGCAAATAAAAACCTGCAATCTCATGGACGGTACGGGGTGCGATGGGTAAAAGTTGCAGGCAAAGTGTGCATCTGTGTGCCTGGGCGCTTTGGAAAATGTCTAAGGCCTATTTCAGACACAACGCATTCTGCACGGTTCGTCTATGGATCATCGGAGAAACCGTGTGAAAACTTTCATACATCCCAATACGGCTTTTGTCCTTGTACCGGATAGAAAAAACATAAACCAATCGAGCAGAATGTTAAACGTAAATAAGCTACAAATATAGTGTAACTTCATGCTGCATTATCCACGAAGGGTTTCCCATGTAGCGAGTGGAACCAATTTATTTTTACAGGTAAGGAGGCCGGCCGCAAACCACTTCAGTTAAGTGGGAGTTTCCCAGCTCCCGAGGGGGCTGGTATTCATTGAAGAAGGCTGATTAAGCCTTGCCGGTATTTTATGTTGACTTTTGAAATAAACACAGAAACAGGAAATCATTTCTGACACCCTCGGTGGGATTCGAGCCCGGGCTGTCGGCATCTCGGACATCGGAAGATTTTACCTATCTATTTGACAAAAATAATAGGAACAAAACATGGTGGTGCGTGAACAGCTGATACATTTTGTATGAAAAACATAACAAAGATTATGATATGCCAATAGGTCAACGCCCAGCTGGAAGATAAATGAATCATCCTATAAAATGGAAAAGTTACAAAACGTCCTCACTTCAAGATCCATGAGTTGACATATTTTTTGTGAATCACAGATCTAAATATCTTAAAACTAATCTAATCTAATCTATATATAATATATGTAACATTGGAGATTCACATTACATACATTCTTACAAGCAGACATGTCCTAGTTCGCGCTTGCGCATGCCGCATGTGAACCTACAACATAAAAACCAAATCTCATATGGACAAACACCCTGCAACTCCTGCCGACCTTCCCTGAAACAGGGGTGAGATTGGCAAATTTGCCATTTTCTACAGCATGGGTGGTCAGCCGCATACCAACCTATAAGTCAAGGAACATAGACAACAAATAACATTTTAGACATAAACAAATGGATAAACATTTAAATCAAATACAAAATACAAAATTGTTATCTAAAATTTACAAAAATTTGGAAAACTTGAGAAACCCTAGCCCTAGCCGCCAGCATTACAGATCAACCGCCATTTCTTTCTGCCCCTACATACTTCTTTCATTTTATCCAGAGTAATAACCTTCTTCATACAAACTCTCCTTTTATTATGACTCTGGATATTGCATTCATTCGCAATTTCGTTAAAATGAAATGCCTAGGCACATCGCGATATGCTTAACTCTACAGTCAAACTGTTGCATTCCCACCATGACAACCATTTCAGTATTATGAGACAAAACTGCTCGCTGTAGGAACAAAGGCGGCATTTGTTGTAATGGGAGTAAGGGATTATTAATGACTATACAAGATCCAGTCACAGTCGGGTCTGCTGACGAGAATAATGTCATCTAGCTTGATTAAACGAACGCTGTTATAATGAATGATATGAGATTTTTTAGTATACGGTAATTACGGTATTGCATGAGTTTGAAAAACCAGCAATTAAATCGGATAATAAATTTCAATTAAAAATAAGTCTCATCCTTTTAAAGCAGGCATTAAAATATGTCTAACTTTAAAGTACCAGCAAAGTTTACTTGGTCTTCACAGGAAATAATAAATTATTTCCCCGTGAGAAGAAAAACCCCTGGACGTACTTCAAACGAAGAGATTGACATAAAAGCAGCTCCTTTCCTTATAAAAAATAGGTTTCACACCACATACGACAATGCTTTAATAATTTGCAAGGTCTATTTTGTTGTTTTTTTACATTCTCATAGAAGCCGTATGAGTATTGGATTTATTGACATTTCATTGGCTTATTTACCAACATCTTCAGGAGATTTCCTATTGTTACGAACGTATGAGTTTCTGGGAACATAAGCCTAAACACGTAACTCGCTGGTGTGTGTGTCTGCCTCTAGCATAATCTACTATCAGTTCGTGTGTACATGTACCTAGGCACGTAGCTTGCTGGCGGGCGTAACGTCTCTAGAATAGTGTCAAACAATCCTAGTAGAAGTATTTCAAACACGCAAGAATCGTCTTTGCCGCACATATACATACGAGCAAAGATTCTGCGGGGAGGGAGAGTCTGTTTCAACATTGTGCCCGCTAAGCCCTTATAAACTAGAGCGATAAAAGTAATATGTAAACAATATTGTGCAAAATAAATCTTGTTAAATAAATAAATTGCCGTTTAATTAAAAGAACCCCAAGCAAAATCCTAACACTATATATGCGGTTAGCGCGAAAGGTTTACAAATTTTAAAAAATAACAAAAGCATACCCAAAATTTTCTTTGTAAAACAAAATTCCATTTCCACGTTTGATTCCCTTTTTCCATTGGTTCATATCGTTAAATTATTATTAACAAATTTTCATTTTACAATAGACCTGAAAATTACCTGACTTCTCAGGGGATTAATTAATATAATAACATTCACGGTACAAATTAAAACTTAATTAAATTATGAAAGTTCTGACAATATCAGATGCTTTCACCTCAGCAAACAATGAAGCCAAGCAAGCTAAATTACCGCCGAGGCACTTGATATATCGCTAATTATAACGTATGGGGGGTTAGTCTCACACACCCTCCTTCAAACAAAATACCTTTCACATCCAGGAGTCGCTGTTTAGACAACTTTTTCCACGCACGTTACAATCGGGGTGGATTAGAAATGTTCCGCGCTGCCTAATCAAGGATTTGCAAATTATAGCGTGCGAAGACGCGTGTGTGCTTAAAGCAGGGGCGAACATTCTGTAGATGCTATTAGTATTAGTGTTCTCATTTTGAAAGATGAAAAATATTGAGTACTAGAAGTATCTGTTGTTAAAGTTGTTGAAGTTGCTGGTCCCCTGGCCTGGAACCACCTGCCACATCATGTGAGAGAGCTAGAGGACCATGGAAAGTTCCGGAATGCACTGAAGACAAACAAATTTCTGGCATCATTTGCACAAACGCCTTTGGAGTGACTACATCACAAAACGGCGCTATAAATAAATCATCAACTCATCATCATCATCATCCCGCATGAATCACTACACATGTGATTTTTTTCCCGCAGGAGCAGCCTTAAAAGCGGCAACAGGTTTTAATTTTTGTTGTTGTTTGTAATCCAATTGATATTTGGAGGGTAATCTACAATTTTCCTGTAAAAGTCGATCATTTTTTCTGCATACAACATGTTTCAAAAAATTACTCTCCATGACCGACTAAGCCGCTCAACACATTTTGACCAAATTTGCAGAAAACGTGTTGACTATTCTCTGCATTGTTCTTGTGAAGTTTTTTCTATTTTTTTTTTTATAAGCGAGACAACCTTACGCAGCCTAAAAAAATATTTCCCATTATTAAATGGCGTAGTGAAACTCGACGGGAGCTGCCAGTGGTCAAAAGTAAAAAAAAAAAACACGGTTATTGTTAACTCATCAACACGGAAAAGTACATGAACTCTATCAATCAAAATATAGGGGCTAAATAAAAGTCCCAAGATAATTTTAGCATTAAAATTTCATAATTAATACATACCCACATGCAGACACGCGTAATAAAAATAAATCGTGCAACTCTTGCCAACGTTCAACCCCTAAAAACAGGGGTGATATTGCAAAATATTTTTTTTAGTATGGATGATCAGCCTCATACCAATTTACAAACCAAGAAATTCAATAAAGAAAAAAAAAATACTGTCTATTTTGTTGCATGCATATTGCGAGTGTCCCACGCACGCACCTGCTTTAGTGGATACTGGGTGTGTTTGGCACACACACACACATCTCAGCAGTTCCCCTTCTTGTCGGGGGGTCGCTGTGGAGGGTGACTAAATTGGAAATATGTTTCTGTCCGAAGTTCAGAGGGGCGCGAGATGTGCAGGTAGGCAATGGCAGAGGGTAATCCAAGACACCGGCAGTAATATCTCATTAAACAACGCACAAACAGCGCGGCAAGTGATTAATGTACTGTTTCTCAAGCCTAAAAGTGTACACTAAAACTCAGCCATAGCAATTTGCCAACAAATCCATATCAAGTAAAACAGTGCTTCTAGTGAACGTTTTGGTTTTAATACGTTTTTTGTACAACGCCATGGTTGAGTTTGAAGGTACAGTTTTAAACTTGAAGTTGCGTTTTGAGAAAGTTCAAATATCATGTGAGAAATGAAGGTAATTTAAGATGTAAAATCGATGTGTTTTGAACGGTAGAAGATGTGAGAGAAAATGAGAATATGAAGTAAGAAGATTTGGGTATTTGGAAGAAATAAATGATGAATTATTCACTTATTGTATTTTAAGTGAGAAACGGTAGATTAATAAAAATGATTAATTTACCTGGTGTAAACACTTACTTTAAGAGTCACGGGCATGCCTCTCACCTAGAGATTTTGGTTTTTCGTGCCATTGCTTTTGACTACATGGGAAAGCCTTCCGCCACTTAAAAAAAAAATTATGTGTATAAAAATATATACAAGTATGAAAGTAAGCGTTTACTAAAAATATTTTTCATCCCGTAAGTGCACAAACTTTAGTAAATTAAAGTATGAACACTTTAGTATTTTCTTACATTAGAATAGTGAATAGAAAATTAAGAATGTAAGGAATTTAGAAAAACAAGTCTTCCTTTCGATTGATTAGAAAACAATAAAAATGAATTTTCAGTGTTCATACACAAACCATTAACAATTAAAATTAAAAAACACGGTGATACCGTAGTAAACATGAAAAAATAATATTACCGCCATTAAAAACTTTTCAGATTAACTGCTATTTTTTACAAAAACTTCATAAAATAAACTTACCATCCTATTAAACTTCCAGGCTAAAAAAAATTCTCAGAAAAAAAAACAAAAAATCAAAAAAATATAGGATGACTAATGAAACTGATACACTTCGTGATGGGGGGTGGAAGTTGTACGGCTTGCCAATTAAAATATACACAGCTTACAGAGTTTTTCTTTTTATTTATTTACCCCGCGTCGTCTAGCCGGAATTTTTGCCTTCAATAGACTGTACGCAGCGTAGCTTGTTTGAAACATCCTTCACAAAAAAGGGAGGTCCGTTTTACCCCATTCTCCCCTATTGCCCCTTCAATAAAGTTAGTAGGTACGTAAGTTATTTAGGATAGCGGGTTAGTAGTTAGTGGAAAGTCAAGTAGATTTTTTTTCTTGTAATGAACTCGAGCTTTTTTGTTGAAGAAGATATATACGCATCTTCAAATGATTTAACGACTACGAAGGAAACATTAAAAATTTGTTTTATCTACAACCCGGTTCGTATTTTTTTGTAATTCTATACAATGTGTCGATCAACCGTAATTCTAATTTAAAATTATTGATGTGATGAACCGCTGACGATTTTTCCATGAGCGCCGTTTCGTGACGGTAGGTACCTATATATATTGATTATTATAGATTATAGATGGAATGTTTCTAGAAGTGACTGATGTCGGTAATTTCTGGAACAACATCTGGCAGTCAGTTCCATGCCCTTGGAGCCGCCACAGCAAAAACACGCTCACCAAACACAATTTCCGACTAATGTTTTCGCTCCGCTTTCCGTTCCTATCCACAAAGTCAATAATCTGCTATCCAAAACAGTTTACATGATGAGTTCCTTGAGAGTCCAATGTGTGATTGAGCACAATATATTTATTCCGCCACTGCAAAAGCACACTTACCAAACACTGCTGCAGACTTGCGCAAACATTAAAGTGCTGCTTTTTTTTCTAACTTTACAAGTCAAAATAAGGGGTAGAGGTGGGTTGGGGCTCTACAGCTAGGTAGGTGGTGGCTTTGCACAAGCTTAAACGCCTCTTCCTTCTCATAATCCCGATCTTGTGGATTCATAACTTAACCTGCAACGGCTTAGAAAGTTCGTGAGCTGACTACAGTATGTCTCATCTCTACGAAAATGTACTCGAGTGAAGTGGCTACGATTTTTACTTTCCACGTCTGAAGATTTGTGTTTTTCAAAACATGATATGCTCTGCAATCAAACACATAGTTGTACGATCAATAGCTCAGTTGGTAGAATACTTCCATTTAATGCCAGAGGGTTTAGGTTCGATCCTTACCAAAGATGTCAGAAATGATTTCCTGTTTTGGTGTTTATTGAGAACTCAAAATTAAAATGCTTATAAGCCTTCGCAAGGAATTATACCCATTAAGGAATCAGACAAGCCCCGTGCTTATATTAAGGCTAGCTCCCGTAACGGTAAAAATAAACTGTTTCCAATCGCCTTAGGTAGTTACATTTATGTGCAGCATAGAAAGAAGCATTGCGTTTTAATCATGAAATTCATTATGCGGCATTTTACTCGAAAATCAATTTGTCACAAATTCACTGCAATAAAACCATGGAAATGTTAATTTTTCTAAATATTTAAAAATATAAATGGTAAAACATTGTTTTAATTCACTTTATTTTATTTGTTTATGCTCGAATATTTTCGCCTAATGAGGCATCTTCAAGAGCAGAATGGTTAATTTTGAAGATGCCTCATTAGGCGAAAATATTCGAGCATAAACAAATAAAATAAAGTGAATTAAAACAATGTTTTACCATTTATATTTTTAAATATTTATAAAAATGGACTTTCACTGTGTTAACAGATCAACACTAAAAAATATTGTTATTTTTCATTTGAATATTGCGATTTGTCATTCGCGCAACCCTTTATGAACATTAAAGCATAAATAGTGAAATCATCCCTCTATGATTTGTCGCATACATCCATACCCCCTACAGTCCACACGATGCCACATGTGCGTTCTTGTTATGGCCCATCTGTCACATTTGTAGAATGATTTTGATGATGAATCAGTGGACTTCATTAATTGACGCCATTTCATGACATTTGTAATCTATGATCTGAGTTTCAAAGATATATTCAAATTCAAAACCCATATCGAATGCATGCCCACAAACAGACACGTGTAAATTCGCGCTTACAAATGCTGAATTTTTACTTACAAATTAAAACCAAACCTCGAATGAACATAAACCCTGCAACTTTTGCCGACCTTCCCTGAAACAGGGGTGACATTGGAAAAGTGAACCAATTTTACAGTATGGATGGTCAGCCTCATACCAACCTATAAGTCAAGGAATACAAACAATACATAACATTCAGGTATATAAAAACAAGAAAACCTTAAAAATAAATCTATGCAAAAATAAGTCAATAGGTCCCTTCACAAAAAAACTAAACAAAATTATGAATGAATAGCCGCTATCATTACAAATGTACATTACAGATTAGCCGCCATTTCTTCACGTCCTTATATTTACTTTTTTCTTTTCACCCAGAGTCATAAACTTTTCATACAAGCATTTTTCAAACATTGTTACTCCAAAGGCGACCCAAAAGATTCGTCGAACAGATCGGTCTTGAGACGTCTCTTAAAATGACTGCTGACAACAATCTCTTGAAGTGCAGGCGGCAGTCGTTTCTTTGCATTTGGAGACGCCACTGCAAAAGCATGTACACCAAACACTGTGGCAGACTCATTGGCCAATGTTTTAACTAGGTATTTCTGATTTATTTCTCATTACGTGACCGAAGTATAAACATCAGAAGCGCTATTCTGTTAAATTCCTTACATTTTGGATATCAATCCAAGTCGGAGCTTGCTAGCGCTTGCGAAAGAGCTCCATAGATAAAAAAAAAAAAAAAAAAAAAAAAAAAAAAAAAAAAAACACACAGTACGCCCCATTTTTGGACACGAATCGCTATCTCATCGCCTTATGTTAGTAAGGAATTTAGCAGAATTGCGCTTCAGGTTTCTCTAATTAATGGTTACCAAAAGTTCCTATGTTGTATACATTGGTCAGAGGGCTTCCTCGTTGGACTGTCGCATTGCATAAACCATTCAAAGTCAATTCCAGACAAAATAAAATAAATGCAGAAAATTGCACTGTCAACCCGACACAAGGAGATTACACTTTTTTCCATCGATAGGAATTTCAATTAAAAATTACCATTAAAGAAATGCAGAAAACCGCATTTTTCCTGACGTCTCTGCGTGACGACTTGACGCTGAAAGAAAATGATAAATTCTGTACTCTCAACTATGCGAATACTATGAGAGCTCATAGTACTGTTCTTGAATAAGATTGTGAAAGCTGCAAGAAATACTGGAAACAGTATTTTAAATTTAGTGAGCGCTGTTTTAGGGTAAACCATTACTCAAGAGCCTTTCACGATTGGATCAAGGTAAAGGCATATGAATTATTCAACCCTGAAAAGAGAACATTCGAAAATTTAACTATAAAGGGTTTGTGCTCCGCATGGAATTAAACCCATTACCTTCTGATTACGAAAATAATGTGAAGTATATATAAGTAAAAAAAAAAAATGCAATACACTCACTTTGCCAATGCCATCACTGTTTCAGGGAAGGGTTTCTTTGATGATGTGTTTTTTTTTGTAGTATTAATATAAGTACACATCTAACGTGTATCTACTTGTAAGCATACATTAAATATGAATGTAAAATATAAATACATTTTTTTCAATTTAGATAAAAGATTCCTGTCGATGGCTCAATAGGTTTCCAATCTCATTTTCAACAAGACTCAAGTAATTTTCGTTTGACCACTCGCCGCATGCGACCTCAAGTAAGAAGTTGCACTGTATTCGCAGCTTATTTGCATTTTTTCGCCTTCAATGAAGCTACTTTCTCGTTTAAAAAAATCCTAAAATTTAAACATGAAAATTCCTTGAAAATGTTGTGGTTTACCTAAGCGAGCCATTGCGGTAGAGTGAAATTTGTAATCTTATTAAATTTGCGTTTTTATTTTTTATTTCAGCCCCCCCCCCCCCTGCCTGGCCTTCTTGTTATTTTTAAATGCGGCTACGCTCCTCTACCAGGCCCCTGAGAATTTTATAATTACAACCTCTCACCTGGCGGAAAATGAATTTACATTTAAAATACCTGATCCCTTAAGATTTCAACACCCGTGAAGGGGTTGGCAATCAAATGAGTGGAGTATCTCTGGAGACCTGCTATAGGAAATCTTGTTTTTACACTGAAATGTATGTCCATGTAGATAGAGATTACTAAAATATACAGTACTGTAGGAAAATAGTTTTAGTTAAGTAAATTCCGCTCGATAGCTCAGTTGGTAGAGCGCTAGCGTTTAATGCCAGAGGTTTCCGACACATTTTTTGTTAAAAGCAATCGTTACAAAGATAGCGTGAAAGGAAAAAGAGGGAAGGGACGACCGAGAAAAGTATGGAGTGATCAGATTGAGGACATTGTGAAAGAATGGGATATACAAAGTGAGCGTAAAAGAAGAAAATGCATGAAAAAGGGGATGGATATGAATGAATGGAAAGAGGTATGTCAGGATAAGAAAAAATGGAGGAAACTCTGCAGAGGCTCTGGCCACCCCTAGCGGAATGGCACAGAGTTCACGTAACAGTTATGTTTTGAATTAAACGTTTGAATTAAAAGTAGGAACTCTGTCGCTAATGAGGACCAGAACCTCTGCATGGTCTCCTCCACTTATTGCTATCCTGACAGACTTTTCTCACTTCATTCATATGCATCACTTTTTACATACACTCTATACATCCCAGGCGTTCACCATTTCACTATTTTGATCAAATCATTCCTTTCTCGATCTTCTCCTTCCCCTTCCATCTCTTTCATTTCTTCTGTAGATACTCTTTGTCAGAACTGAAAACTGTTTTGGGTACACGTGCACAGTATAGCCAAGTTACAGGTGCAAATACTTGGGGAGATAAGGGGGGCCAATACTTGTACGAGGGAGAGTTTAAAGTAAGGAGTTTGCAGTAAGGAATATCGCCAAAGCAAGAAGGTCCCCCTACCCTATAGGAAGACGATATAAATAAAACCAGATCTAAAGACGTGTTCAAAATTGTTAAGAAAGTAAACGCGATTTTTTTTTGTTCTTATTGTTGTGTCCAGCCGACATTCCACTAAAGGTTGTCTACTTTCTCATATGTGTCTCCATTTCTGTTTTTGTTTTACGGACTTCTTTCATTTCCATGATATGCACTCTTTTCTCGTTCTTCTGACTCAGATCCAGTACTGTACTGTATACTGCCGACGTTCCACTAGAGGTGGCCGGTACCTCCGCAGATGCGTCTCCACTTTTTTTTGTCCTTGAAGATCTCTTTCATCTCTTCAACATTTCTCACTTTCCTTTTCCATACTCTTCTCTTATTCTGACTCTGCCGGTTCCATTCTTTCGCAATATCATCTATTTGGTCTGGCCATTCCATCCTCGGGTTTCCCTTCGTTTCCTGACATTTCCTCTCTACATTTTCTTCGTTAGTCGTTCATCATCCATTTTTTTAAGATGTCCGAACCATTTCATCCTGCTTTTTTGTACATGTATCCTCACATTCCTTTTTATACCACACTCGTTCATCACTCTACCACTGTGTTTGCAATTTCGTTTATTTGATCAATTCATTGTTTTCTTGGCCTTATCTATACACGCTTACTTTTGCATTCTCTTTGTACACACTTTTTTTTACATATTTTAGATAATATATTCTTTGTGCTCTATCGGGAATCTAACCTACAACATTCCATTTGCGAGTCCGACGTGCTAACCATTAGACAACATTACCGGTCAATTGACCGTCAAAAACATATCGACCAAATAAGCGAGATAGACTAGATCCAGCAGAGCGAGAAAAAGAGAAGAGAGTGAAGAATGGACGAGGAAATTAAAGAAGTATGCAAGGGCAGAACAAAACGGTGACACATCTGCGGAGGTACTGGCTACCTTACATAAAAGCTGAATTAACATAAAAGCATATATACGGAGGTATAAATGCGCCTTTAACAGTCGGAAGCCGTGTTGATCTAAGGGAAATCGAACCTCTTTGTTTAAGTTGCCGAAAGAAAACTCATCGCCCTAACGAGGAAACGCTTAAACTTTGGGCGAAATGAAATTTTATAAAATCGCCCACCCACCCCCTACCCCACCCCCTCCCCCCCTACCACCTCCCCCCGTCTTGTTCCTGCCAAATATTTATTTCAAAGGGAATTATTTAATGAGTTTGTATTTATCGTGTAATGAGAAGAAAGGGATCGTCCATTTCTTTGATGAATCTAGAAGAAAATAACTTTTCAGAAAAGGAACATCAATAAAATGTTTTAGATATGAATGGCTGATTAAAAGCAGGCATTTAGTAACATGGTGGTCAAACTGAGAAAAACCTTCAAGGACGATGGAGTACAACTAGTTACTGTATATATGAATGAGAAAGTACTTTTTTTTTTAAACACATAGTTTATTTTCACAAGTTGAGCATTTATTTCCCCTCAAGTGCTTTCGACTTGTCTACGTCATTTAATAAAAGACAATGTAAAAAAAATTACAACACAAAAACCATAGAGAAATGATACCAATGAGTTATGATAAAGAGGTACAATTCGGTAATAACAAAGGTGAAGCAGCAGGAATCTGAACATTGACCAAACTATAGGGCTTGCATTTTTTATGTTTATGAATTTTCAAAGTCAAAGAGTCTATTCATTTTTTTCTGGACTTCTGCTTTGGTAAAAAATAATGTAACACAAAATAGGCAGTAGGTATTTTGAATTGCTCAAATAAACCCAGAAACAAAATATAACACGGAGCAGTGCAGTACAATAATTTGCAGTAATCCGTTCAACAGTAGCCCCCACATTATCTGGCTTACATCTATAATAATAATCTATAATCTAAGTTGCAAGGATATATTCATTTAAAGCTCTCAGATGTATGCCCACAAACCAACAAGTGTAGTTCGCGCTTACAAATGCTGAATGTGTACTTACAAATAAAATCCAAACCTCAAATGAACATAAGCCCCACAACTTTTGCCGACCTTCCCTGAAACAGGGGTGACATTGGCAAAGTGAACCATTTTTTACAGTATGGGTGGTCAGCCTCATACCAACCTATAAGTCAAGGAATTCATAAAACTCAAATACACTATAAATACATTATGTGTACATAACGGTACCCAAAATCCAGTGAACCATACATTATTACACACCAGTGGTGTAGAATATTTTATTCTGGAGGAAAGCCTCATGAAACTAAAATAATTTCATTCCTTTATTTTGTAGTTGACATGTATCTAAAGTGTATATTTTAATGGCTAGTCACGTATTGCACCCTCCGCGTGAGTAGGCTGGGATAAAGTGAAAAAAAGGTTCCAAACACCAAATGCAACCGCTTCGGGGACAACGCTGTGAGAAATTGCAATACCTACGTGTGTAGCTTAATTGCGTTACAGCTAAAAATAAAGAGCATATTTATTAATATTTTTTTAATAATTCAATAATACAGTATTTGCGGAGTTACTCGCCACCCTTAGCAGAATAAGGCTGAAAGCAATAAAACCACTATGCATTTCAACTATAACCATTTGCAAATATTTGTTAAAAATAGTTTTTTATGAAAAAACGTGGTTTTATTTTCACAATTTATTGAGTTTAAATGCTTGAGCGTTATTGGGCATTATCCGTCCATTTTCAGAGGCTAACTGAGGTAAAAACAAAAGGACCAAAATTCAATGCATGGAAGAGAAAGTAGGTGGGTTTTTCGGTCCGGTACTAAAACCATTTGATAGTGTTTCTAGCTGATTATTATAATAATAAAATATTTATTCAACTGTTACATCTCTGATACAAACATGTCTTCGATCCCGATCTACATGCACTTGCATTCTCTACGGTTCTAACCTCATGGCGTAGGCCCTACCGTAGGGCATTCCACAGCACAGGACCGGCTATACAAAAGTCACGATCTAAGTGCTTTAATTTATTAGATCGTTTTGGAACAATCAATTTATTCACAGCAGCACTACTTGCAGATCTTAATGCCAGCACAATTATGTCAAGGCAATAAGAATCGCGTTATATTGATTCTGCGACACTGCCGTCAACAGAAATAACGTAAAAAGACCGGAGTTTCCTTCCTTCCTTCATAGCAATTTAACTTCAGTGGTTGTAAATTGATTACGACCACCCCTAAGCCGGTTCACCCCAATTCCTAAACTTTTTACACCCTAAAAGCCGCGCTAGACACAACACAAAGGAGAATTGTACTTGTTAGGGAATAAATCAAATGATATCCACGCGCACATATGGGGTAGGGAGCCCTCAGAGTAATAAGTCTTCATATAAAAATGCATTTCATACCGGTTGCAAAAGCGTAGCATATAAAAAAAAACAAAAAACAGATATCTAGGATTTGTTTTGTTTTTGAAAATGAGAAAACTTAGTAAACAGAAACGATGAAAATGATGTGCTGTGAGTTTCCATATACCTGTATGTATTTTTTTGAAAAAAAAAAATTGTATACAACCAAATACCGCCGCGCCGCCTTTGATTTAATACGATTTAAATTTTATTCCTTGGTATGAGACTAACCAAACATACTGTTAAAAATTGGTCCACATTGCCAATATCATCCTTTTTTCAGGGAAGATCGGAAAGAGTAGATTTGCAATCTTAATTATTGGACGTTTTTTTCATAAGCATATTACCAAACTTCTGCACCCAAGTTTCAACGGACCAACTCTCACCGCACTAAAAATAATTGAAATTAACAAATATGAAAATTCCACAAACACACTCATCAATAACATCCTGGTACCCAATTCATCCCCTCTGTTGGTCATATTCCCGAGGAAGCAATTCCTAAGAAATGCCCCAGATGATACAAACACCACGCATGGCCGTCCTGCATCGCATTGTTCCCTCATAGCCTCACACGATGACACACTCAACGATTAATTCCGTATCCGAACCATTTAGTAATTACTTAGCCACCTGACGATGAAAACGGATTGTTTACGAACCCGGTCGAGGGACAGAACAAACTCACTGTAGCCAAAAACAAAGTTGTTCTATTTTCTTCTTTTAAGATGAATGATTGCAAAGTGAATACCTCTACAATCAATAAAATGATTATCTATTACTGAAAGTGAGTAACATTTTTTTAGTCAATCTACAAACTGTTTAATTTTATTGTAACAATGTCTTGCAGTCCCTCTATAGGAGTAGGTAAAGGGTATTACGGACCGAGCGAGTTAGAGACCTGACGAACACAAACTTTTCAAATAAAATTTCGGGACCGCTGGGCCAGTACGTGTTTCGCGTGGCTTTTACGCTATCACTGCCAGAAACGAAGTCTTCTTCTTCCTGAGAATTGCTTCCCGGTATCAGCTGCTGCCGTGATCTTTCTAAACTGAAAGAAAAGAAAACATTGCTCTATTGACAAACTAGCATGTGAAGAAGCAAGGTTGGTGATCAAATACTCCTTCCGGCTCTTCAATACAACTCGTTTAAATTTCTTATTTATATCTACATCTCGAGTTAACTTCTCATGTTCATAACAGCTGTATCAACATCACATCTTCACGCTGAAAAAGACTCTCGTAGACATCGACAAATCGCTCAAAAGCTTCAGTTCAGATATATCACAGCAGTAGATCCCGGAAAGTAACTATCTAGTGTCAACAGCCGTCGTAAATAAATAAAACAAACAAACCCCGATTTGTTATTTTTCACCTCCATAGAATTTGACCCGTTCTATAATCCGAACACCCCGTTATTTCGAACCTTTCTGTGTTTTAGGGGTTCGGATTAACGAAGCTCTACTGTAATAATATTAGAATGATTTTTTTGGTGAGCGCTGTTTTCTTGTGAGTCACCCCTATTTCAGGAAAGGTCGGCAAGAGTTGCAGGGCTTATGTACATTTGAGATTGGGTTTTTATAATGTAGGTCCACATGTGGCATGTATTAGCGCGAACTTATACATGTCTATGACTATGTTATGACTGTTGGGAGGGCAATGGCTATGCTCAATGAGATCTCCTCTTCGGCTGATATCTTCCACCTGAGTGAAAATCAGCTTAGACAGAGGCTTCCGTTTCTTCTAAGCTGATTTCGCTTACTTATGTTTGTTTTTAATTATTGTATGTATTAGGTTTAACCTGTCATCTACTATAATGTGTGACAATAAATCTATCTATCTATCTATCTGGCTGCTTGTGGGAATGCGTTTAATATGAACCTTAAATGATATATATCTTTGCAGCTTAGATTTAGATTAGATACCTCAAGATCACTCTAAAGAAGCCTCTAGGGAAGTCCCGAATAAACAGATCTAAATTCTACTTCAAAAAGACGGTAAGAAAATGCACGCTAAAATCTGCAGTATGTTTGGAGTCTCATTCCTGCTTTTATTTTATGACACATGTTTTTGGTCGCAGAAAGGGTTAATACATGTAGTTAGTTGTTCGTGCCATGTAGGTATTTCACCTCTCGTTCCGGACGAAAGTTTGCCTTTTAATTATTATTTGCTACGTGTCGCTTCAGTGTACGTACATAATGTACGGCTGGTTATTATCATTACTGCTCGGTCGGAAACTGGGGAAACTCTGCTTTAGTGTGCAAAGTTGAGCAGCGATTCCGAATGTGATATGTTTGTTGAATAGAATGACGGGAATTTCAATGCGCTCCAACGGTTTTGAAGAGGATATTTGTGCAAAATTTTAGCCATGTTATGAATTAATGATATACATTTACTAGTATCAACAGTAAAGGGAAAAACTTAGCACGTAGCAGATGCTTTTTATGTGTAATTTTTGCGCAGAAATAAAATTTCCACACACTAAAAAAAATGTAAAATATATCTATCTATAATCTTAATTGAAAGATATGTAAAGATTTAAGTTTCACATTAAGTGCATGCCCACAAACACATCAAAACCTCAAATGAACATAAACCCTGCAACTTTTGCCGAACTTACCTGAAAAAGGGGTGACATTGGCAAAGTGAAACATTTTTTAAAGTATAGGTGGTCAGTCACATAACAACTTCTATGTCAATGATCCAATACAGAAATTAGACTTTAAATTATATTTCTTCCCCTCGAATTTTAAAAGTCCTTCGGGGACCACGCGGCAAGATAGTGTAAAGCTTATAAGCGTTTTTTTTAATACACATTAATTTTCAAGTCCGGTTACAAAAGCTCATCGTTACAGTACTCGTAACTTAGTCATCTTGCTAAAGATCTGGCGCTGCAAAATTTCGAACAGACTAGCAGAGAACTCTTGAGGTGTGATTGACACAAAAACAGCGTTTACCAAACAAGTCAGTCTCACTTTATTCATAAGTAATTCTCAGGTTACAGAATTCCTGTAATTTTCTGCCAAATAAACCTTAACTTTTACAGGTTGTTACACTGAAAGGGGGTTATTGTTTTTTTACAACCCTCAACAAGCCTGACAGTTTATTAGAAGAGCTTCTGTAAAGGAGGGAAATTGCGATCTGTCTCCGATTCAAGGGTCGAAGAAAGCATCCCTTTGTGGAGCTTTAATTAGAAAACATTTTAAATTTATCGACTCCCTTCAAAGGCGTATCGAATTTTAAGTAGACTTGAAATAAAACATCCGACAATAAAGCTATCTTATCCATCTATAGATAGGTCTGTAGTCTAGTGGTTAACGCTTCGAAAGGTAGTGGCTTTTATTCTGGTGGAGCTCAAAAATTTACAATTATTGTTTAAATTGAAAAAATCATCTGCCTTTACCAAGAACGAGTCACAAAAGGTCCATTGAGCCTTACAGTACCTGAATTTTTCTTGAAAATTGGAGCTTTCCATATCGGTGACCAAGCTTACAGCAGACTCTAGAGATGTGAAAAAATTTACCAAATCGATATAATCTAAGTTGCAAAGATGCGTTATACTCGTACCTAAGATTCGTATTACACGCATAACCACAATCAGCATTTTACATGCCGCATGTGGATTTACAACATAAGCCCCCAGTTTCAAATGAACATAAGCCCTGCAACTCTTGCCGACCTTCCCTGAAACATGGTTCACATTGATAAAGTGAGCCAGTTTTTACAGTAGTCAGCCTCATACCAATCTATAAGACAAGGAAAATAATGCACAAATTACAAAAAAGATTACATTTCGCATTTGCCAAGACAAATAACTTACCTACACAGAGAGATCTTGGATGAGATGGATTTTGAAATTAAAAAAATACACTAAATACCATGCACGGTAAACTACAGTATGCGTTGTGAAAATGAGGGCGCCGTGTGAGCTACATAACTGAGTTTCTCAGTTGATTTTGTAGATAGAAAAATGTAATAGATATTTCTATCGTTGTCTTATAAATGTACGTTTTCCTGTGAACTCTACACTCTGAACTGAAAGCTTAGATTTGTCTTATTTTCCCAGCAAATCAGTACACGCCATTCGATGTAAGTTTCAACGATGGAATAAAAGAAACACCCAGCGCAGCTCAGAGTGGCGAAATCGAAAAATCTAGACCGCTGCAATTTTCACCAGTTCAGTTGAAATTTTCAGTCTTTTCAATTTATTTTTGTCAATTTCTGAACCTTAATGGTATCGCACCCCGAGCACAAAACTTTATATTCAATCTCAACCAAAAAATGAAAGAAAACGAGGACACTGCCTCTAGTGATCGTTTTAGTTTACATGCATTAATGGTGCTTCAATATACGTAATATTTTATGTATTCGATTTTTAAGAATGTCTTGTACATGAAATGATGAAATGTAAGTTCATATATACGATCGTTTCCAATTTTTCTTGTAAGTTTCCAATTCATACTCGCTCTTCATCTCTCATTCAATTTCTAAAACTTTCCCAATCTTCAGCATCAGTCATATTTTAAAAAAGTTTTTAAATAACTTTTTTAATGTATGAACTTCTATTTTTACAGGTTCCTTGACTTATAGGTTGGTATGCGGCTGACCACACATGCTGTAAAAATGGTTCACTTTGCCAATGTCACACCTGTTACAGGGAAGGATGGCAAGAGTTGCAGGGTGTATGTCCATTTGAGATTTGGTTTTTATGTTGTAGGCTCACATGAGGCATGTGCAAGCGTAAACTTGTACATGTCTGGTTGTGAGAATGCATATAATGTGAATCTCCAATGTAACATGTCTTTGCAACTTAGCAGATTAGATTAGAAGGGAGCCAAAGTTTTTGCTTGAAGTGAAAATTTCCCAGCTTTTTCATTTCTTGTGAAGGCTGACTGCACCTGCCGGTATTTCTATTTTTTACAAAGAATAGCCGACACGGGAAATTATTTCTCAGACCCATGGTAGGGATTTAATCCTTGACCTATGGCGTAGAACGCAAGCATTCTACCATCTGAGCTATCGACCGGACATCTAAGTATGTATTTTATAATGTTTTTGAATTCATAAATGGAGGTTTTTTTTTTATAATAATATTATCTTTACTTCTGACTGATACTTTTTTTCAGGGCCTAGTATTTATTTTAATGAACAGAGTATCGACATATTGATACCTTAAAGGTAATAATATGAATAAGTGACATTAAGCAACATGACAATTATATAAAAAAAAAATTCAGTTCATCGTCAGTCGCCGTACAGAGAGGATGTTCTCCTGAAGACGTCGGCTACGTCGCTGACGAAACGTCGAGAATGATGTAAGTTCTCTCTAAACGGTTCGTTAAATATCCGATTTAAATTATGTTTTAAAATTGTTCAGTTTTAAAAAAAAAAAATAATATAATTGTCAAAATGTCAAACGACCGTAATTCTAACTTAAACCTAACTATTAAGCAACATGGTTCCCTCTGATAAATGCACCTTTTTTCTATCTTCTACAAGAGACAACACTAAAAAACTGTGTAAGTCCTATAGTTCAGAAGTTTTTCATGAGCACTGCCTTATTAAGTTCACTTACTATGATAAATTACTCCCAATAAAACGTTTTATCCACGATTTCTCAAATCAGTGAATCAGCATTTATTTAGTTTTTAAGCTTGCGATTTAATATTCCTAGACCGCTGTTGGCAAAAAATATCTAAAAAGGTATCCCTGGATAAAACAATGTGGAGAAAGCTTTAAAAATGTTTTTCCACCTCAAGCGGAACCGAGACAAAGTTACAGTAACAGCTACCCATCTGAATGCAAACTTTGATTTCAAATCAACACCGTTCCGTGATTAAAATTGAAGTTCAATGGAAGCGTCTAGATGTGTTGATAACTTGTGAATGGGCTCCTTTGAAATAAGTCGTAGCACCGCATTCACCGTGGGGTCTATTTACTACACGTGTTCTGTAAAATGGCTGCTCGTGACGTGTGAGGCTTTCCTTGTATGCATGTGTGTGTGTGAGCGTGTCTACGGAAATATCTGCCTTAGAAGAGAATATCTGCAAGTAGTGAGTGGTTAGTGAGAGTGGTAAATGATTAGTGCAAGTGATAAGTAAGTAGTTAGTGCGATTGAGAAATAGAGTAATAAGTGATAAGCGAAGGATTGCACCTTTACAATCAATCGGTCAAAAGGGAGGATGAGATTTTCGATGACTGGCCAAAAAATCCTATAATTTTTTTTATGAGGTTTTTGTTATTGTACATACACAAGTAACCTATTTAAGACCTTCTTTACTTTTAAATGATTTATGTGATAGGGCAAGCTCGATTGAATTGCTTTCAAACTCGCCCCAAAAATACATTTTCAAATGTAACATGTTTGCAAAACTGTTTTCATACGATTCCTTTGAGTTTCGCTTTTCACACGAATCATTTAACAGTAAAGAAGGGTTTTCTTGGGTTACTCGTTTATTAACCACATACAAATTGTATTGATTTTTAAAATTAATATTCAAAAAATGAAAGGTTACAAAGTGAATGCTTCATCAATTAATGATACCTTTTGCAAAAAAACTTTTTCAAAAAAATATAGATTTTTTTATGGCCCGACAGCGAAAATCACATCTTTCGTTTTTTCAATTTGATTGTGAAGGTTCCGAAGGGTTAAGAAAGATACGCTGTCAAAACTCGATTGTAACCTATAGGTTCAACATGTGAATGGTCTTTATTGATTGTAGAGGCATTAACTTTGTAATCGTTCATCATTAATGATAAAAATAACTAAGTATTGTATAGACATTGCATTGCAGAGAACAAAGGGAGGTACATAAAGAGGAAAACGTACGGGTTCTACATTTTTTTTAGACGCGGTTAGTAGATGCACATATAATGCAACTTCTTACCACATTATCCCCAAAGGAGGCTATGTGTGGACCTATTTATTTTCACAGAGGCAGGCCCTATGCTAACCACTTTACTAGAAGTGGGGCTTTCCAGCTCCTAAGGTAGTGTTTCCATAATTTCTTGTGAAGACTAAGTAAACTTGGACCGGTCCGTAGTCCAGTGGCAACACTTCGGACTCGTAAAATGGAAAGTTGTGGATTCGGATCCCGGCGGAGCACAAGAATATACCATTTATATTTCCAAATGTGCTCTTCGCTGGGTTGAAAAATTCATAAACCTTTACCAAAGACCGGTTACTGAAAGGTCCATCCAACCTTACAACAACTGGGTCTTGCTTGAGAATCGGCGCTTTCTACAGCGACAACCAAGCTCGCAGAGGGCTGTTGAGGTGTGATACACACAAAAACAGCGCTCACTAAATAAATCATCCTAATATTATTAAACCTTGCCTATATTTTGATTTCGGGTTTCAAATGAACATCAAAACGGGAAATCTTTTCTTACACCCTTGGTGGCAATCGAACCCTGTCCCTCTAGCATGGAACGCAAGCGGGTTTATTTGAATTGTGAGTATAAAATGTTGATATATTTGCAACTTAGTTTATTGATCGATGTGCCATCGACCCTTCGGATAATGTCTTCATAGTCTGTTGAATCGCCTGATGACGTCAGAGATATAGTAGAGGTATAATAGCATGCAGTGTGTAGCACTCCACACGATGCCAGGTACCAGGGTAAACGTATTGAGATTTGAGGTGGCTAATGACACAAAGCTGACAACCATCGACCGCACTACTGCATAAAGCCATATAGGGTTCTACCTCAGTTTTCAAGTGTTTTTCTCATCGAACACTAAAGTATCTTTAAAAAAAAATAGAAGTAATTTTCATATACATGTCCCTTGTTCGGCCAGTTGTGCTGTATGGATGTGAAGCCTGGAGTCTGACTAAGAAAAAAGAAAAATCACTCAAGTCAGACATGTTGTTTTCATGTGATCTTGCCGGCCGTAAAGAACCAAACGGCAAAACATTCCATCAAATATAAATGGTCGACAGGGGTAGAAACTCTTATGACCGTCAAATTCAAATGGCCAGATTAATGCTGCTTGACTGATAGTTTGGTATGAGGCTGACCTCCCCTTCTGTAAAAACTTGATTCACTCATGCAGCCTGTGTAAGAGCGAACTTACTCGTGTCTGTTTATGGGCGTGCATTATCTAAATATAATCCTTATTTGTCAATACATCTATACAACTTAAATTATAGATTATGCAGCACCCGAGGGTTGATAGCTTGATTGATATCTTTACTTAAATTGTGGAAGATAAAAATATGTTTTGGTATCCGAACGTGTATTGTTCGATCTATGAGGTATTGCAGTTAAATCCACATTTGCTGAGCATTTCAATTATCAAGTCACGCGATTCGGTTTGCGTATAAATAATTAAAAAGAGGTAAATTGGATTAATGGCCACCCCTAATATTCTTCTTCTTCTTTTGTTTCCATCCTCTCAGAGAACATGCAAGAAGTATTGTTTACCAATTTAAAAGTGATGTTTCATTCAAAATCTTCTCTGTCCTTTCTTCCTCTCAAAATCTTCTGTATGTTTAACCTCTCAAATCTTCTCTTATCTCAAAGCTTTATTAATGTTTTCTACCATTAAAATATTTTGTATGATTTATTCCCTCAAGGCTTTCTCTATCTTTACACCTCTCCAAATCTTATTTTTGTTACCGTTTCTCACAACATTCTCTATATTTAATTCTCTCAGAATCTTTTCTGTATTTTTCCATCTCAACATTTTCACTCTTCTCCTCTCAAAATCTTTTCCAATTTTTCTGCTACCAATCAATATCTTCTCTATTTTGTCGTCATCTCAAAATCCTCCCCATCTTTTCTCTCTACGAATCTTCTCTCCTTTATCACTTCTCCAAATTTTGTACGCATTTTCATCCCTCAAAACCTTCCCTACATTTTCTTACTCCAAAAATCTTCGCTATATTTTTCTGCTACCAATCAATATCTTCTCTATCTTTTCGTCGTCTAAAAATCCACTCCATCTTTTCTCTCTACGAAATCTTTCCTTCCTCATCACCTCTCTAAATCTATACATATTCTCCCCTCAAAATCTTCTCCACATTTTCTTTTTGTACAAATCTTCTCTATATTTTCTTCTCTCAAGATCATTTTTTATCTCAAGATCTTTTCTGTATTTTCTTTCGAGATCATTTCTCATTTCTCATCTCAAGATCTTTTTTATATTTTCTTCTTTCAATATCATTGCTCATCCAAGACCTCCTTTATATTTTCTTCTTTCAAGATCTTTTCTATATTTTCTTCTTTCAAGATGAATTCTTATATTAAGATCTTCTCTATATATTCTTCTTTCAAGATCATTTCTTACTCAAGATCTTCTTCTTTCAAGATCATTTCTTATCTCAAAATCTTCACTATATTTTCTTCTTTCAAGATCATTTCTCATCTCAAGATCTTCTTCATATTTTCTCCTCCCCCCATTCCCCAGTCACTACTCCCCGCAGACGGTTTTCTTTTGATCGCAGCCCGATAATGAGATTCAGGCAGTCTCCAGACACCCCCACCCCACCCCACCCCCACCTACCCCTGATTACATTTTTTCCTCATTACATTTCTCCTCTTATCATTCTTGTTTATTCTCCTTCCGGCATCAGCGCCGAATAACTTCATCTTCTTATCAAAGAAAGCAACTCTGTATATATAAATAATTACGTATTTGTTCTGAGAAATTTGGTACAAAAATATTTCTTCGAAATGGACTGGGCACGAAGTTTGAACCAAGAGTTTATTTTTTATATATCCGTAAAGAAGAATGCAATTACCTACAAAGTGAGCGTAAAAGAAGAAAATGCATGAAAAAGGTGATGGATATGAATGAATTGAAAGAGGTATGTAAGGATAGGAAAAAATGGAGGCAACTCTGCAGAGGCTCTGGCCACCCCTAGCGGAATGGCGACAGAGTTACAGTTACAGTTACAGTAAACTATTTTATTAGTATTAACGCTATCAATTAATAATTATTAAAAAATAATAATGAGTTATTAATTACTAACAACCCAATGACATCTGTTGAATCAATAGAGAGCTTGAACCAGTAAAGTGTCAATAACGCAAATTCGATTGCCGACCTCTTTATCCCTCAACCATCGCAGCGACAAAGTTTTTCTGTAGGTCATGCGTTCCATGACTTGATAGGTTGGTATGAAGCTGACTATCCATGCTGTAAAAACTTGGTTCACTTTTGTCAATGCCGCTCCGATTTCAAGGAAAAGCGGCAGGAGTTGCACAGTTAATGTGAGATTTGGTTTATTTTTTATGTACATTGTACACATGCAGCATATGTACGCACAAACTTACATGTGCCTGCTTGTGGGTATGAATTAATATGAGTCTTAAATGTACAAAATAAACAAACCAAATCTCAAGTGAACATACCATGCAACTCCTGCCGACTTTCCCTGTAACACGGGATTGCATTGGTAAAAAAGTGAAAATTTAACTGCATAGAGGTTAGCTTCATGCCAACCTATTAGCAAAGGAACAACTCAATTTTGCAACAACAACAAAAATTGGCGAGTGATGCTTTCAGTTTGATGCAACCTAGCCGTTAAAATACACACTAGTTTTGGGGACCGTTCAATTTACTTCATTTAAAATAACTGTATTCAAATTTACTTTAAATGAACATCAAAAATTATGGCAGTAACATTGGCACATGCTTGCGGCAAATCTTGCTACAGACCCCAATCGGAATTCATGCAATAAAACAAGACAAGACGCATTTAAATTTATGCAAATTTCCCGAGTAATCTGCATAATATTGTACAACGTCGAACTTTGGCGGTATCGCGTACATGTCACAGTGGGTTGTGACGTCGCAGGCTGGGAGGGGAGCCTTAACATGCTTTAATGAGAGAGGAATATGAAGAAGAAACAAGGATGACACAATATAACGTACACTAATTTCTTTCTATTACAATGGAGTCGGAAAGCATTTTTAAATAGTTGAAGTCTAATCTAATCTGATCTAATCTAGGTTGCAAAAATACGTTACGTTGGGGATTCAGATTATATGCAGTCTCACAAGCAGACACGTAAAATTTCGCGCTTGCACATGCCGCATGTGAACCTACAACATAAAAACCCAAATCTCAAATAAACATACATCCTACAACTCTTACCGTCCTTCCCTGAAACAGGGGTGACATTGGCAAAGTGAACCATTTTTACAGCATGGTTGGTCATTCGCATACCAACCTATAATTCAAGGAACTTCCTTGAAATCAGAGATCTAATTATAATAATAGGATGATTTACCAAAGACCGGTCACCAGGTCTATTCAGCCTTACAGCACCTGGGTCTTGCGTGAAAATTGGCGCTTTCTATAGCGACGACCGATCTCGCAGAGAGCTCTTGATGTGTGATGCACACAAAACAGCGCTCTCCAAATAAGTCATCCTAATATTATTATTATTTACCCGGTGTGAATATCAGCCTTCTCGTGGAATTACCTCCACCTTCACCTCCCGTCATTCAATCTATAATTACTCTTTCATTATTAATAAATCTATTTTTGGCAACCCTGCATCAACAATATATTGCTTCTTAACTGATTTGTTCTTCAAGTTTCGAGAGTTGATTTTGTTTAACGAAAAACAATTTGATTCCCCAAAATCTACTCCCTGTTTACTCTAAAAACTTTCCCAAAGTTTTCACGAAGCCTGAAAATCCATTATTTCATCCAGGAAGGAAATCTTCAAAATTTGCGAATTAATATTTTCAGCTGTTTAAAACTTAATTCTAATTTTCAGGATTATTTTCCAGCAAATAATACAAATACTTTCTTTAAAATTGTAAGGTAATAGTTTTCATCTAGCGAAGGCAGTGCCTTGTTTTCCCAGCCATCGTTTGGCAAAGGACTAATAACAAAGGAAGAAGAAAGAAAATGAAGAAGTAGAGGCTCTGTCCACCATTTGTGGGATGGCAACAGATTTATAGTTACAGCTATAGTCGCTGGGGACGCGACGGTTCAGTCTCGGTCTTGTCCTATCGACAATGACGCTGGTTCAAGGTATAATAATAATATTAAGCTGATTTATTTGGTGAGCCCTGTTTATGTATGAATCACACCTCAAGAGTCCTCTGCAAGCTTGGTCATCGCTATAAAAAGCACCGATTCTCAAGCACGAGCCTTTTGGAGGGAGTGAGGTTTGATGAACCTATAGTGGCCGGTTTTTGGCAAAGGCAGATTCATTTTTCAAACCAACAAAGAGCAAATTTAAAAAATGAAATATTTTATCGTGCTCCGCCGAGATTCGTACCCACTACCTTCCAACCACGAGTCCGATATGTTAACCACTAGACTGCGGACCGGTTGATGGCATTGCATGCACACATACTTCTACATTCGCATGACGACAACTGGCCAGAAAAAATAGTTTAGTGAATTGCAATCCTTTTCATAAATAAATAAAAAAGCTGTAGCAAAGGCCAAAAGGACAACCATTTCATACAATTGCAGAATCTAACTTGCATATTTTTGTGACCATGCATTTTCATCCTGGTAAATTCTTTGGAAAATGCACCACTTGTCTCCACTACGCGCTCACAATGTAAGCCGATGAGAATGTCTCATGTAATTCCGCTAGGCGTAGCATGTAATTTTCCATGAAATTTACTTCACTTATACGATTATGCACGCAGTCCTGAACCCAATGTTGGCAACGATCGCTCTTAGGCTACAAGGGACTTAATCCATGCAAACCTTAAACACTGTAGAACTTTGAAGAATTGTTTTTTTTTTAAGAAAGCCTATGCGGGAGACTCCCTAGATTCGAGAGACTCTAAAGGTGTATGACACTTGTTATAGTGCCGCAGAGGTGTTGGTGATGTGGCAGTTGTCCATGTCCGGTTGCAGGGTCGTTAGCTGCGCAGTGCTGTAGTGTGTGTGGCATTGCTTTGTTTTGAGACACTGAGAGGAAATGGCGATTGATATTGGATGTGTATTGACATTGTGAAGATTCTTTTAGATTAATAAACCAAAAATAAAACAAATGTTTTCTTCGTAGCTCCACCCCCTAAGACTTGAATACACTAATATAGTTTTTAGATATTTTAGATATTATATTATTTATTGTCAGTTGTTCTCTTGAAAATGCTATGTTAGCACTCCGCAAGCGCTCGAGATATTAAACTCTTCTGATTTATTTACATATATACCTTTAACATCTAGCAACGGCGTTTCTTTTGTCTTCATCATCTTCTCGTGCTAGTCACCGACTGGCAATGCAATCACATATAAAGTGCGAAATGATAGAAAAGCGACTGAAAATGACAGGTGTGCGCAAAATATAGGACAACAATATTTCAAAATATCAAAGATCTTATTCTGTAAAAATCCTAAGATTGGCTTGCAGCAATGTTCATATTTTTGAGCTTCTCATAAGAGGAACAGGAGGTATGAAAAACGCAAGTAAGCTACACATATAATACTAATATTAGGATGATTTATTTGGTGAGCGCTGTTTTTTGTATGTATCACACCTCAAGAGCCCTCTGCGAGCTTGGTCGTCGCTGTAGAAAGCGTCAATTCATAAGCAAGACCCAGTTGTTGTAAGGTTGGATGGACCTTTCAGTGACCGGTCTTTGGTAAAGGTTTATGAATTTTTCAACCCAGCGAAGAGCACATTTGGATAAATATAGGTATTTTATACAGTGTAACTTCTTGCTTGCGTTATCCCCAAAAAGGTCGCATGTGGCCATTCGGGACATTTCTTTTTACAGGTAAGGAAGCCGGCCTCACGCTAACCACTTCAGTTGAAGTGGGTGGATGAAATGAAGTATACCGTAGCAAGTAGCCGCTAGTATAATTAAACATAAAATATTCCCCAAAAAAAATTGTAATTTTAGATAATTATAAAGGTTGAATTTGCGCTCGTCTATCTGTTAATATCTGTTTTTTTATCGTCATTAACAGCTGAGAATAGCATGTCATACATTTGTTTACATCGCATACTTACCTGTCGTTAAGCATTTGTAATAGCCGTGGGAAAACCGGCACGCTCCCTGTAATTGTGCAATTACGTGCTAATTATATTTTTCATTGTTTATGCAAAACATTTTTTAATTGTCTTTTTTTTATCAGGTTCTTGAACTCGAATTATGAATATCAATGTTGAAAGAGATAAGGTTCATTACAATGGGAATATTTGTTTAATTAAAATGAAGGTTTATTCCGTAGTAGACATTGCCGGTATTTAAACATGAACTGGAGGAAATATCATTGAAAAATACGTCTTTCAACTTTACTATGGATTTTCACAAAAAGAATTAAAAATATTTACTTGAAGTGGATTTAATAAGCAATAAAAAATCACGTAAGATCATGTAGTGATGTGCGTTAGCGTGATGGACACCATTTTATCTGTGATTGGCCAGACTTCAGTGGCCACGCCCTTCGAGTAGAGACGGTACAGGCAAACAAGCTGCCTAGGGCCTAGGCATTCAGTCACTATACCATCCATACCTCCGTACCATAGAGCGATTCGCACTAAGTGCCTCGAATTCTAAGTGCCATTCGCACTAAGTGTGTCGAAGAGAAACGATTAATCTAGATCAGTTATACATCCAGATTGAAGGAGTCTATAAGATACTGAAGATCTCACAATTTTTGCAACGCCAGTGTAACAGATTGACTACCTGATAAAACAGCTACCATCAAGTCTGGGAACCGTCAAAATTTACGAATGTTTTTCAACGTGATCGATTATTTCAGCCTTTGTTTGACCACCGCTGGACGATAGAGTCACCAAAGTGAAAAGCTCTGAGTCGTCTGAAAACGTTTATTGTTGTCAATTTTGATTACAGACTCCACTTACCGATTTGATGAAGAAGTCCTGGTGCAGTATGCTGACAATCCCAAAGTTGGTGTACCGGAACAGTCGGTCCATGATCCACATGACACGCGGCAAGACTCCTGGACGAGCGTTAAAGGCAGCCATGAGAAGAGGGACGTCGGCTGTGGACTGGTGGTTGGCCAGGACGAGGGTTCGGCTTCCGGAGCATACCGATATGTCGTCTCCAACTTCAGCGACTGGAAAAATAAGAAAAACAAAGTATAAGTCGATGCATGATTTGAAACATGTATGTAGTTCTAGGGCAACGAAAAACATGGTTCAGTTAATAGCAGTTTAATTTTTCTGTATATAATCTTATAAGCAAAAATGTATCAAATTGTAGTGCATGTCTACAAGGAAACACATGTAAATTAGTTCTTACACACGCTGCATGATTACCTTACGAAATAAAACCCAAATCTCAAAGAAACAAAAACCTTGCAACTCTTTCTGCACTTTCCTGAAATTAGGGTTGCGTTGACAATAGTGAACCAATTTTTAAAGTATATAATTACCAAATATATTGTGCGTGAAAAAAAACCTTTAATAAAAAAGCCTAAGCCCCCAATATTGCAGATCATCCGTCACTATTCCAAAAAAAATGCTTTATCATGCATATAAAGTACGAACAAAATTCAAGCATTATCTTTCTGCTAACTTATAATCTCACATTTTTATCGTCAACTTTCTCATACAAAACCTACGTACACTTTCATGTAAGATAAACTTAATATTAAGAGCTGAGATTTTCAGTTTGGCAACTATTAAGTTCAAAATCGTCAGGGGGAAATAATGCTGAGATGACTCACTATCTTGCAATCAGTCCCCCGCCCCCGTGTGTCTCTCTCGGGTTTGTCCGGCTACTCTCGGGTATCTCCATCTCTACTCAGGTTCCTCCGGCTCTTCTCGGGTATGATTAAAGCCTCCCGTGAGCTAAGGGCGACCAGCCGAGCGTGCAACACTTCATATATTTCAGGATTATCAAACAATTATATGTGACAGGGTGCGTTACACTATTTTCACTGCTATTTAGAGAAATGCCACTTTATTGATAGATTTACTTCATTTTATGTACTTAGTTTATTCTGTATTTTTTTATGTTCCTTGGCTTCATGTTTAGTATGAGGCTTACCACCCATACTGCGAAATGCCAATGTCACCCCTGTCTCAGGGAAGGTCGGCTAAATTTGCAGGTTTTATGTTCATTTTAGATTTGGGTCTTTTTTTTTGTAAGTGCACATGCAGGACTATATGTATTCTACACGAGTTTGCATGTTAGCATGCATTTATGACTCTTAACTGTTTTTTTTGCAACATAGATTTTTATGCAATTTACATTACACAGGATTATTAAAATAAGTTTTTATTCCTCATTTACAAAGCGATGAAGAAGAGCCTAGTAATCAGTATAGCGTGTCTGAATTCAAACAATAACATAAAACTATTAACACTGATATGCAGTGTCAACCGAATACTAAACTTTTACTCAAATCTGTTTGAAAATTTCATTGAAAGAGAAAAAACCCTGTACAGTGTATGGTATGTCAGTATATCATGCTGATAATCAATTTATACCATTTTTAACAGAGTTAAGTAATTATGCACTACATTATAACAAAAAACTGAAATAAATAAACTCCAATATTGATTGAACAGTCATCAACCCATCTGGCAAATGTCATGACTTAAAGCCAACTCCGAAACCTCGCATTCCAAAAATAAGCAGCACAACCTATTGAAGGCATAAAGAAAATGACAGGAGACTAACGTTCAGAAGCGTACTGAGAGAGGTTGAGAAAGATAAGTGAAATGAAAAACAAAATAAGAATAATAAAAGATAAGATAAGAAGATGTAGAAAAAAAAATGTTAGACTATGTTATTGACAAAAATAAAAAGATTTTGAGTTCATTGTATTATAAGAAAGAATATAATGAAAGTCTGTGAAGAAAAAACTATGAAAGAAACCAAACTATCGTGATTGAAATGAAAATGGGTTTTCTTTGGGGTTTTCATGAAAAACTAAATCTTTATGTAAATTTTACGACCACCTGAGCACATTCAGAAGCATTTGATGAGATTAACCTTTGAAAATTATTTTGACCTCTAGCGAAAAAAGGAAGAATGGAGAATAGACTTTTTTTTACAATGAAAACGAGTTTTAGTGAAAGTTGAATGAATGCAAAAAATATTTATTAACTAAGGTTCACAGATTAAAAAAAATCATTAAAAAATTGTTATTCGTAATGCATAAATACATGTAAGTAGAAACGTGTAAGTTCTTGTGCACACATGCCGCATAAGTTTTTATACAACAAATACTTAAGCCTGACACATTCGTGCGAAATGGATACGAGGTGGGTTCAAAAATTGATGTTTTTTAACAATATTTCAAATGGTCAACTTTCAAATATTTATGAGAAATGTAATAAGGAAGAAAAGACAAAATTCAAATTCCTACCCGGAAGATTTGGATGAGAATCGAGTGTTTAATTTAATGATTTCATAGATCATCATATATATTATATTTTAATTTTGCTACCGCTCGATAAGGTTTTTTTCATCTTCACAAAAAAAATTGGGATAATTTTCCAAGGTATCGTATTTCATGGTTCGATTCCCATACTCTCTCAAAAACAACATAAAACTTTTAAAATAATTTATTCCAACTTAATTTTTTAGAGTCTTCAGTTTGTTAAGGTAAAAAAAAAAGTTTAACGATTCCTGCAATGCTTGGGTCTTGACTTTTTTACAGATATGTACATGAAACTAGCATTATCAGGATAAACTATATTTACCACGATAAAAACTAAAATTATTCTAGGACACCGAGTGACATTGTAAGTATGTATCTATTTACGTTCATAAACCATAGTTACCGTAATTAGAAATTTTGTATAGATTAGAAAAACCTGTGAACATAAAAAGCTTCCACACGCCCCATGCGACCCTTTTGGGGACCAAGAAGTAAGAGGATGCCTATACGTGCAGCTGAGTTCCGTTGCGTATCTGATGTCATTAGGAAAATTGACTCTTTTTCTTTGACTCAATACGACAATCTAGTTGGGCATATATTGATTTGCCTTCTTCTTCTTCGTGTCAGCTTCACACCGTATTGGCCCAGTAACGAGCAATGTCTACAGCTCTTTGGTTTCCTGCAAAGAGATCATCCATGGAGCAGCTTGTCGGACAGGAGAGACAACACCGCAGGTGCTTCATTGTTTACATTTCTTATTAAAATTAATAATCCTAAAAAGTTTTTCTTCTGGTCCACTCCTTATAAGTCTACTGATTTTATAATACCGGTAAAAGTTTATAATATAGTGATGTACAGCATTGTATTGTGGTAAAATACCGGGTGTAAAATGGTCATAATAAGAGACCGTGCTGTTCTATCAACCTAGATTTCATATCCGAGCAGTTGGTTAATAGGGTTGGGATTTCAATGGAAAATTTACAATACCGGGAATATTTGTTGAAGTCCGCTTTTCCGGAAAATATACTGAGGGTAATGGGTTTCTAGAATTTCATTATGTGCTGTTGAGGTTATTGAATTACTGATTCGTTATTTAAATCTTAGAGAAATTAGCAAGTACATATAGCTTGGTATTTCGAGAATTTACATTGAATTTTCAATATTTTTAATATATTCCTTATGAAATGTTTTTTATAAAATAGACAAATTTTATAGAAAAAATGTTTAACTGGGAAAACAGTTTAATTATACAATCTGTGTTAAATGAGTCGAATAGAAGCAACAACGGTAATCTATTTTTTTAAATGAGATATAAACATAGGAACACGAAAAATATTGTTGTCACATAAATTCTTAGCTCCAAAAAAATCTAAATTGTTATATATGATTTCATACAACATATTTCACTTTTCGACTTAAATAATGATAAATATTTAATTCGTACAAGTAATAATTTTCTTACACATCAATAAATGTAATTCTTAAATGTATTTTTAGTAAATTCCATTTTGAAATAAAAAAGAAAACGAAGACTGAAAATCTAAATCTAAATCTAAGCTGCAAGGATATGTATCATTTGAGATCCATATTAAATGCATTCCCACAAGCAGACACGCATAATTTCACGCTCACACATGCCGCATGTGGGCCTACAATATAAAAACCCAATTCTTAAATGGACATAACCCCTGCAACTCTTGCCAACCTTCCCTGAAACAGGGGTGACATTGGCAAAGTGAACCATTTTTTACAGTATGGGTGGTCAGCCTCATACCAACCTATAAGTCAAGGAATAGACAAGACAATTGTAACAATTTTTTTCTAAGCTAATCTAGCAAGGATATACATGTACTCGTATCATGTGATTCACAGTGCCAATAATTTTAAAATTGTTGTAAATATTTCAGAATGATAAATCATTTCTTTGACGTTCATGGTATTGACCATTACGTAAATGAATACCACCCACGATATACATACATACTATACTATCACACAGTCGCTGCTAGGTTGACCTCTTACGAGGCTATTCTTAGAAATTTTAGTCGTCGGTTGAGCCCACGCTTAGACAAACTTATGATGCATTTGTATGCGGACCTGTCAATCCAAGATGGCCGCAAGTGAACAGCAGATTTGTCTACATACAAATATTACTAAATTCGGTAGGTAAGAATGACCATGCTGATGAAACTTCCAGCTCAGGCACCATTAGTTTGTCAAAGCGTGGACTCAACCGACGACTAAAATTTCTAAGAATAGCCTCGTAAGAGGTCAACCTAGCAGCGACTGTGTGATAGTATAGTATGTATGTATATCGTGGGTGGTATTCATTTACGTAATGGTCAATACCATGAACGTCAAAGAAATGATTTATCATTCTGAAATATTTACAACAATTTTAAAATTATTGGCACTACTCTCTCAAAAACAACATAAAACTTTTAAAATAATTTATTCCAACTTAATTTTTTAGAGTCTTCAGTTTGTAAAGTTAAAAAAAAAGTTTAGCGATTCCTGCAATGCTTGGGTCTTGACTTATTTACAGATATGTACATGAAACTAGCATTATCAGGATAAACTATATTTACCAGGATAAAAACTTAAATTATTCTAGGACACCGAATGACATTGTAAGTATTTATTTACGTTCATAAACCATAGTTACCGTAATTAGAAATTTTGTATAGATTAGAAAAACCTGTGAACATAAAAAGCTTCCACACGCCTCATGCGACCCTTTTGGGGACCAAGAAGTAAGAGGATGCCTATATGTGCAGCTGAGTTCCGTTGCGTATCTGACGTCATCAGGAAAATTGACTCTTTTTCTTTGACTCAATGCGACAATCTAGTTGGGCATATATTGATTTGCCTTCTTCTTCTTAAAATTGCTAAGAATAGCCCCGTTATAGAATTCAGATTATTCCCGGTATTTAAATTAATACCGGGTATTACCTTAAATTTCAATTTACATTTCCTATTCCTGATTTTCCACATAAAAAGGGTGAAGCACATTCAACTTCCTCCCAACAAGTACGCAGTTATGTATAGGCTAGCGCTTTACACTCCAAGCTAAAAACACTTAAAGTAAGCCACAGAGTATACCGAAAAATGTATGGCAACTTAAACAGCGTCTACTAGTGAACGTTAAAGCTTTCATTCATTTCTCGTGAACGCTATGGTTGAGTTTTGGTACTTATAATATTGTTAGCAGGGTGCATCGCCCACCCCTCCCCCTGAATGCAAGCCTAGCTAGTGGAAACCTTTTTTTTATGGAACAGGGAAAAGAACAGATTTACGAGCTTTCATGCAATAATTCAAGAGATTTATTTCGCCCGCCGTGATTTGAAATTAAAAAAAAAGTCTAGTTATTAACGCATTGAATTTGATTTCGAAAAGTGTCTTCCTGGTTTGATTCCCAGCAGAGATCAAAAATGAACAAAATTTGCAAAAATAAATCGACGGGCAAACTCATAGGTCTATGTCACTAGTGTCTTTGTCTATGAGAATCTCTAGCAACCTGGCCTTACGCCGTTACAAATCGTTTGAAAAGCAAACAATTGACTCTGAACATTTCATACATGAGCCTTTACGCAAGTCTACAATAGAGTTTGGTGAGCGCGCTTTTGCAGTGGCGACTCCAATGGCATGGAGCCGACTGCCACCTGTGGTTTTAGAGATTGTCGATAGCAGCTATTTCAAAAGACATCTCAAGACATATCTGTTCATCGATTCTTCAATTTCACGAAATGGCGCCAATGAAGAGTAGCAATTGATTCATCATCATCATCAAAAGATTGCCCTATTCAACATTTGTCTTGTGAGACGAAAGCTGGTCAGTTTTTTTCCGGTTATTGTTACTGTATCCTGCCGCCGTTCCACTAGAAGTGGCCGGTACCTTCTCAGATGCGTCTCCACTTTTTTCTGTCCTTGTATATCTCTTTGATCTCTTCAACATCCATCACTTTCCTCATACATACTCTTCTCTTATTCTTACTCTGCAGGTTCCGTGCTTTCGCTATCTCACCTATTTGGTCTATCCATTCCTTCCTCGGTCTTCCCCTTCCACACTGTCCTCTGATATTTCCTCTGTACACTTTCTTCGTTAGTCGTTCATCATCCATTCTTTCAAAATTAACAAACCTCGTTTTTGACCCAATCTTTGCGAACTCTATCATTCCGGTTACATTTATTTTGTAGCTTCAGATATCCTTTAGTTTCGCTTACGGTTACACAGCTCCATAACACTCTTAACTTCAACTACATCTCTAACAGTGTACATTTTCAAACATACTCGTATTCACTTCAGGATATCCTGAAACCAGGACAAGAAACCCTTCATTTTCAAACTGGATGAAGATGTACAGCATCTGTACTTCCAAGTTCAAACTATTGCGTTTCAGCTCAACCACAGCCTTTCACCAAAAACTATTGACAACTAAGACATTCACTGCGTGGAGCTATTTTAGTTTACATAGATTTTTATTTAAACGCCATGTTAGAGTTTGAACGTGAAGTCTTACACTTTGGTTACTGCTAGCAGGTCTAGATTAAGGGCGGTTTGAACGATGCAATTGCACGAGGCCCCTCTAAAGGCTTTCACTACCAATCAAACAATAGATGAATAAAACAATTGCATAAAATCATCGTTACATTTCCTTTAAAAAAAATAGTAAATACTCAAATCATTTTTCAATATGAAAAAATAATACATAATTAAACAATTATTTCCACCTTTTAAGCATGTACTGCGTGGGTAAAAATACCCTATACTTCATAATGATATTGTTATGTTTTTACGCGGGTTCAAGTTAATTAAAACTGCGGGAATTTTACGCGTTCACTTTCAGTCCAGATGCGGAGACACATTGAATTTTTACAATACAACGGTCAGTTGGTTTTTCCTCGACAGAGAGCTTTGCTACTTATTTTAAAGCAAGAAAAAATATCATTCTCGAATCATTGCGAATGGGTACATGCGAGACTTTACTAGAACATTTGACCGAACAGACGAAGGTCCGGTAGGAGACAGATGTCCTGGCTGGGAAATATAGAAGACTGGCATCCGAAATGTGGAGGAGCTGTTTCAGACGGCGCAGAACAAGGACATGTTCTCCGAGGTGATCGCCAAAGTTAGGGGAAACCGACAAGCACATAAAGATCTTGACCAGCTTGTTTGGAATAGAATAACGCTGGTTCAATTCTCAAGCCGAGCCCCCTGAACATTTTTTTGCCCTGGTTCAACAGATGCCATTGGGTAATCTTTAATTAAAAATATAAAATAATGAATTGTAAATTAATGACGTTAATACCTGATTCTGGCCAGGTAAAACAGGTTGGAAATCTGCATTCGTGTTGAAAAAAAAATCACAAAAAAGAGAGGAAGTAAAGTACATCTTTCCGCGCACCAGGGCCCCGGTGGACTGGATTCGGGAGTTAGTTTTGAGGAGTTGCATAATGGATATCATAATTATGATGCCACGGGCTATCGTCAAGTTGGTCCGTGGTTGGAGGGTGAAGATACCCGACTACAAACTAGACGGTGTCGAGTTCTGACAAAGTTTGGAGTTGTACTGATATAACTTGGGAGATGAGAACAGATGAAATACCTGACCAGTGTAAAGGAAGTGCTTGCAACTCACTCGCGACTTGATTTTCACTGCATGTAACTGACTCGCGACTTGTTTCACTTACTTGCAACTCTCATGCGACGTGTTTTCAACTGATTTGCAACTTGTCGGCGACTGACTCGCAACTTGTATGCAACCGATTTTCAACTTGTCTGCGAATGACTAGCAACATACAATTTCTTTTTGACTTGCGATTGTCTCCCTACTTGTCTGCGATTGACTTGCAACTTATTTACAACTGCGATGCGAGTTGTTTTCTACTGGATTGCGACTGTCTTGCAACTTTTTTGCAACCAACATGCATCTCGCTTGCAACTTGGATGGAACCAGTTAACAGAAAAAAACGTTTTTCTTTCTAATGGCATTCTTTAAATATGCAATTTGGTACATATGGCGTTTAAAAATAAATACAAAAACATTGAAAATAATGGTCGTATGAAACCTATTTATCTATTCAATTAAAAGTGAGATAGAAAACGTCTGGAATGTGTAGTGACGAATAGACGAGAATTCATTAAAAGTTTGACTGATAGGTTGGTATGAGGCTGACCACCCGTGCTGTTAAAATCGGTTCACTTTTGCCAATGCCACCCCGGTTCAAGGAACGGCGGCAGGAGTTGCAGGGTTTATGTTCACGTAAGGTTTTGTTTATTTGTATGCACACATGCAGAATGTGTAGGCACGAACCTACATGTGCCTGTCTGTGGGCATGCATTTAATATGAGCCTTAAATGTTAACATATCTTTGCAGCTTAGATTATTATACATTATAGATAGAGATGAAAGAAGAGTGCAAGGACACAAAGTGGAGGCGCATCTGGGGAGGAACTGGCCGATCTTAGCGGAATGAAGGCTGGATACAGTTACAGCCACCAGATTCAGAAGTTGGCTTGTAGAAGAGTTCATTCTTAAGAATTCTCAAACTTTTTCAAACTTATAATAAGCCAAAGTAAGTTTACGTTTCCAAAAGTTGTACAAGCAGTTATTATTCGGGTTTCATATACGAGAATTCCTTTACTAGGCAGGCGAAATAATCATAAAGGCAAAAACCCTACATCTAAATCTAAATCTAAGTTGCAAAGATATGTATCAAAGCAGACACGCATAATTTCACGCTCACACATGCCGCATGTGGCCCTACAATATAAAAAAATCCAATCTCAAATGAACATAAGTCCTGCAACTCTTGCCGACCTTCCCTGAAACAGAGGTGACATTAGTAAAGTGAACCATTTTTTACAGTACCTATGGGTCAGCCTCATACCAACCCATAAGTCAAGGAAGGAATCCATAATTTCACAAATCGCAAATAAGCTACACATATAGCGCACGCAACTTCTTGCCGCGTTTTTCCAAAAAGGAGTCGCATGTAGTGAGTAGAACCTATTTATTTTCACAGTTAAGGGGACAGGCTTTACGCTAGCCACTTCAATTGAAGTGGGGATTTCCCAGCTCCCTAGAGAGCTGGTACTCATTTCTTGTAAAAGGCTGAGTAAAGCTTGAGGGTGTTTTATTTTGATTTGAAATAAACACCGAAACGGGAAATCGTTTCCGACACACCCTCGCGATTGTGTGTCAGAAATGCCCTATGTGCCTCGGAGGGATTCAAACCCAAGCTCTCGGCATGGACTGCAAGCTCACTGTACATAGGGCCATGAACGGCACGGCACCCCAATGTCTCGCTGAGCTATGTTCTGTCAATAAGCCTTCAAAACGACCACTACGCTCTGCGCTCACTGCTGTCAACAAGGTCATAGTGCCCAAAAGAGCAAACACATCAAATTTTGCAGACAGGAGCTTTGCGGTGGCCGGGCCGGTTGCCTGGAACAATTTGCCCGTCGGTGTTCGCGCGAACCAGCCTACCACCACCTTCAGAAAGGGACTGAAGACACTGTTTTTCTCCAGAAGCCATGGCGCTCTTCAGATGGTTCTGTACCATTAAATGGCGCCACAGTAAAGAAATCATCCATCATCATCATCATCATCTACCAACTAAGATATCGACAGGACAATTCATAAGTATCCATACGTACATAGTGGAAACGATTTATTTATCGTGGCGGAAACAGTGATATTGTAGACAATAAGTGTTTTTTTTATTGAAAACTCGTGTTAGAGTAAAGTAGAGACCGATAAAAGTATGGAGGGAGATTGTGAAAGATAGGACGCTTTGCAGAGGTTCTGGCCATCCCTATCGGAATGGCGACAGAGTAACAGTTACAGTTATTGTAAAACAAATCGCCCTGGTAGCGTTTTATTGTTAAAACAGGACCTCACGAAAAAAATAAGTGACAAGTATACTAAAAGATTATTTTACTTCTTATAAGAGATATGGCCACAGACTTTAGGTATTCCTTTATTTAGGTATTCTTACCAGTTGTGCACAGAGAATTGCATGCAATGTAATCGAGGGACGGCTAGGTGTCGGGACTACAGTTAGACTGCCTTGGTGTCGGCCAGCCAGCTCTGCAGCGTGGTGAACCAGCCTAACCAACAGCTGGTGCCCTCTCTGTGTGAGTGTATCACGGACTGGTTTTATAAAGTAGACGCACATGGATGGTGTAACATCGTTAGTGCAGGTGGAGCCTAAAAGCAATCATCCCTAAAAGCAAGCAATCATCAACTGAAAGTGGTTGGTGTGAGGCCGGCCCCCTTACCTGTAAAAATAAATAGGTCCCGAAGCGCCACATGCGACCCCTTCGGGGATAACGCAGGCAAGAAGTTACACTATATGTGTAGCTTAGTTGCGTAGTTGCGTATCCCTTCAAAATTACTTTTCGGACCGGTCCGTAGTCTACTAATAACGCTCCTGACTCGTAAATGGAAGGTTGTGGGTTCGAATCGCAGCGGGGCACAAAAAATATACTTTTACCAAAGACCGGTCATCTAAGGTCCATCAGTGGTTACCAACCCGGGGGCGAAACTTACGAAGGGAGCAATGAGGCGATAGGAAACCTGTGCTCGGACTTACCACTTCAGTTGGAGTGAAGGTTTTCCAGGGCTGGTACTCACTTCTTGTAAAGGCTGAGTAACCCTTGCCAATTTTGAAATAACGCTGAAACGGGAAACTGGAAAAACGGGAAACTCTCTGTCAAACTCGGGTGAGATTCGAACCCGATCCCTCAGCGTGGAATGCAAGCACTCTACCAACTGAGCTATCAACCTGATTTGCATAAAGAGAAATCGATAAAAGTAGAATTCATACAAAGTAAATTCATTTCTTTTATACGTATCCTTTGAAAAAAAAATCAGTATACATAATATAATTATCAATCAAAATTACGATTTTAAATTTGTTTAACGCACAGCTTTTAAAGTTCAAAATTTGCACTGAAAGCGTCTTCCATGTTATTCTATATTCATTGTTAGGAATAGATGCAACTCGAGACCTAATATTGACTGACCTATTACATAGAGTCGGATGCAATCAAAAGCGGCAAAATAGGATTATCTTTAAAAGTGATAAATATATATAAAAACAGGGAATCATTTTGTTATCATTTCTATATACGTATTTAATTTTGTGAAAAATCCTAGAATGCCGCATTTGATTTTATACAGTCTCATGAATTGCTCTTGGTCGTGAGAAGGTGATGCGGCCGAAAGAACGACTCTCTTCAAGTACAAAACATTACGTTTAAACTCAACTATAGCGTTTAATAAAAATTATATAACAGAGCCTCTAGTGAGCGTTTTAGATTCAATACATTTGTTTGTAAAACGATTTGGTTGAGTTTAAACGAAGAAATTTATACTAAATCGAGTGCCTGACAGCTAAGACGTGGAAACAAAGAACCTAGACTAATAGGATATATTATAGTAGGTGGATCAGATTAGTTAATTGTTAGTTCTCTTGTAAATACGTGACTGTAAATTATTCAGCTGAGGGAAGCCAGAACCACTGCAGATCTGCCTCCATTTCTCAGGATATCAAATCTCCATCGGATTATCAAAAATGAATTTTCTGTAAAGTATTGGATAGATTAAGCTATGCCCATCATTTTTATACAGTACTTTAATAATATTTTAAAACTTGGGACAATGTAAGAACCATTTAAGTTGCAAAAATATTGGTATCAATTCGCCACGCAAAAAAAAAAAACGCAACTAAGCTACGCATATAGTGTAACTTCTTGCCGCGTTATCTCCGAAGGGGTCGCATGTGGCGAGTTGAACCTATTTATTTTAACAGGTAAGGGGGCCGGCCTTACGCCAACCACTTCAGTTGAAGATTCGAGAATTCATGGATACCTAACGTCTTCAGGAGACACCATTTCTGCCTAACCTAAGCCTAACAACTCGTGTTAGTTAGATTGATATGGAAAATATAAGAAACTGCTAGAAAGAACTAGACCATGCCAAATCGAAACTTCCGGAATACAACTGCGTCTTTATAAAATTAGGTGTTTTGCGTGACGCAATGAGACCAGATGAATCAGTGTGACAGACGATGTAAGCCAGTGAGTAAAGTGACCAAATGCAAAATAAATTCTATAAAATTTATATGAACTCGAAAGAAAAATCACACCTTCGTTTTAATTCTAGAAGGACCCGTTTACTTTAACATACACTGATGTATATAATTTTGTGATGTAGAAACCCAGAGGGACGCCAGACAGTGAGAAGACCACGTTCAAGATGGCTGGATGGAGTGGTGGCGGATTACCGTGCAGTGGGAATGTGGGACTGGAGGAGGAAGACGTTGGATAGACAGCGCTGGCAGCGGTTGCTGAGGGAGGCCAAGACCCACCCCGGGTCGTCGTGCCAATGATGATGATGTATATATTTTTTATATAGGTACTTTTTTAATGACAGACGAAACCACCCACAGTCAATAATGAGTCGTATAGAATCAGAGGCAGCAATCAAAGACTTTTTCCGGAAACGAGATAAATACATTAAAATACTACAAATAATTTTCTCATCATTTACATATAAGTATTTGATTTTTTCCAAAAATCCTAGATAGCTGGTTTTGGTTCTTTACGAGTCATATAAAATATGCCCCAACATGAAATTACTCATAATAAATCCCATTGTTTTAGGAAACCGACAAATTCATGTGAACAAAATAATCTCCAAAAGTGATCCTTAAACTGCGGTCCGTAAGGTGCATTTTACCTTACAGTCAAAGTTTAAAAAATAAATATCACCATCATATATTTTTCTATCGAGAGAATGATTATGAAAGACTGACCAAGAAAGTATTCGTTGCTAGAATAGTTGGATGTCGTGGTAGAGGAAGACCGAGAATATGGATGGACCTGATTCCTGAAATAGCGAATGAATGGGATATCCATAGTCATATTAAAAGAAGAGCTTGTATGAAAAACATTGTGACTCTGGATTAAATGAATGAAGTATGCAAGCAAAAAGAAAAATGGCTGTTTATATTTATGTTCCTTGACTTATATGTTGGTATGAGGCTGACAATCAATACTGTAAAAAAAATATCATTTTAGCAGTATTGCAGGGCTCGTGTCAATTTGAGCTTTGTGTAATTATGTTGAAAGTTCACACCCGGCATGTGTGAGCGCAATGTTTTACATGTTGCTTGTGGACATGCATTTAATATGAATCTTACCGTTGAAAACATATCGACACCTTAAAGATCAAACTGAATAAGTGACATGGTTTTCTCAGATAAATGCAATTTTTTTCTATTTTCTACGAGAGAAAACATTAAAAAAGTAGATATGTAAATCTTGTAGTTTAGAAGTTTTTCATGAGCACTTCTTTATAATTAGTTCACTTACTATGAAAAGTTACACCCAGTTCAATGTTTTATCCACGATTTCTCAAATCAGTGAATCAGCATTTATACACTTTAACCTTTAAGTTGGCGATATATTATCATTGCAACTTAGGTCACAGATAAAAGGCGCGGTCAAGAGAAATTGACAGATATTTCATACTCACGGATAAAAGTTGAAGTAGTGAATGAGTTTGACTATTTAGGAAGTAAGTTTGAGACGAATGGTAAGATGACGAAAGAATTAGAGAAGCGTGCCAGCAAAGGAAGATGCGTGATAGGAGCGTTTGGTAGAATAGCGAAGAATAAAAGGATACCAAAGAAAATGAAAATGGCGGTACACAATTGTATTTTGTTGCCGACCCTGATGTATGGAAGCGAGTCATGGACGTTGAATGAAAGAGATGTAAATAAGGTATGCACCGTAGAAATGGCTCATTTGAGAAGTATGACAGGAAAAATACTGAAAGATAGAGTGAGAAACGAATGGGTTCTAAATGAATGCGGAGTAAAAGAAAGCGTGAAAGTGAAAGTTCAAAGAAGTGTGATGCGATGGTTTGGACATATTGAAAGGATGAATGAAGACCGACTGACAAAAAGAGTGTATAAAGGGAATGTAATAGGTAAGCGTGGAAGGGGAAGACCTAGGAAACAACGGATTGATCAGATAAATGAGATTGCGAATGAATGGAATTTACAGAGTGGAAACAAGAGAAGAGCATGCATGAAAAGAGTGATGAAATTAGATGAGATGAAAGAAGTATGCAAGGACAGAGTCAAGTGGAGGCACTTGTGTGGAGGTACTGGCCACCCCTAGAGGAAAGGCGGCAGGATACAAGACAAGACAAGACGGATGAAGCAGATTTCTGTAAACAGAAATGTAGTCTTGCATCAAAACAGTTTGGAAAGCTGCGACTTGCAAAGACAGTTGAACTCACCACCGACCAACAACGGTACAGTGTGGTGAGCGCAGGACTTCGTAACAACTAATACCGAGCAGTAAGTACCAAGCTACTAAGTACTAACCAACTACTTGGGTGGGAATAAAGCTCATTGGCTCTCCTATGGATGGACCGAACTGGACATTCCTAGTGTCACTGCGCCTAGCCATACTGTTAGATGCGTAAAAGTTTTTTTAACCATTGAAAACTTTACCCTGTCGTATCTCTGCTGGGGGTGGCAAGAGCCTCTGCAGAGCTGCCTCCATTTCTTCTTATCCTCACATACCTCTTTCAGTTTATTCATATCCAATACCTTTTTTATGCATTTTCTTCTGTTACATTCACTATGTATATCCCATTCTTTCACAATCTCTTCAATCTGATCACTCTATACTTTTCTCGGTCACTTCCATTTCTTTTATTGGGTCTACGAGTATTTGATGTGAATTAATTTTATTAAGGTATGTTATTAAATCTACAATGTAAGTTGCAAGAATATATAATCCCATTTAAGGCTCACATGCATACCCACAAGCAGACACATCTTAGTCCGCGCTAACATAACATGCTGAATGTGTACATACAAAATTAACCAAACCTCATATGGACATAAACTTTGCGACTCCTGCCGCCTTTATTTGACATTGACAAAGTTGTGAAATCACATGGCCGTGTCGCTATTTTTGTTGTTGTTGTTTGTTTTTTAAATTATAGCTCAGTTTGAGGCAGAATTTCCAGGCTATAAAAATTGGTTCAGTTTCTCCATTATCAACAATGTTTTCGGGGTTTCGGCGGGAGATGTTGGGGTTTATGTTCATTTCCAGTTTGGGTTTTTTTTATATTGGTAGTTTTTTTAAGGAATCCTGTACAGGAGATTCCCTAGATTCAGAGAGTCTAGGGGTCACTTGTTGTAATGTCGTGAAGGTGGCGGTTGGATTTCAGCTGCAGCTTAGATTATAGACGCTGTTTAATAGTATGGGTAGGAGCTGTACACCTCAGTACAAACTGCACCGCCGTACAATGAGAGTGTAAATTAAATAAATGGAATAAGCCAGCGCCGAGTCGGCTTATTACTTATTATGTATATTCCTACAGACTCTCAATTAGGAATAATAGTCTGTGCCTTGCGCGGCAGCCATTGTTCCCGAGCTCTGGTCCACAGAGAGTCATTATTTTAGTGCCGGGTTAACTTTACAACGGGACATTCATGTTTGTGTGCAGGCACCAGACGAAAGGTGCATCTACAATCTAAGCTGCAATGGTATTGTAACAAACGTATCCGGTTCGTTCAAAGAGTCCGGTCGATAGCTCAGTTGGTAGAGTGCTTGGATTAGTAGAGTGCGTGAGATAGGAGGGTGCCAGAAATGATTTCATGTTTCGATGTTTGTTTCAAAACCCAAAATAAATTACCCCCAAGGTTTACTCAGCCTTCACAAGAAATGAGTACCAGGCCTCTCGGGAGCTGGGAAACCCGCGCTTCAACTGAAGGGTTTGGCGTAAGGCCGGCCCCCTTACCTGTACAAATAAATAGGTTAAACTCGCCACATGCGATCCCTTCGGGGATAACGCGGCAAGAAGTTACACTATATGTGTAGCTTAATTGCGTATGAGTTCGTGTGGACGTGAGCCTAGGCACGCTGATTGGTGCGTGTGATGTCTCTGGTATAGTGTCGAAAAATCCTAGTGAAAGTATCTACCATATTTTTGAACATGCAAGAATCGTCTGTGACGCCCATATAAATACGAGCAAAGATTCTGTGGGGATACAGAGTCACTTTGACCATTTTAACGCGAATACCTGTAAGCAGAGAGTAAAGAGTGAACAGTATATTGTAACCTACATTGTGAAGAATAAATTTTATGAAATAAATTTTATTCAAAGAGCCCCAAGTCAAATCATAACAATAGGTTAACATTTAAGGCTCATATTAAATGCATGCTCACAGGCAGGCATATAGGTAGGTTCTAGCCTACACATTCTGCACGTGTGCATATAAATAAGCAAAACCTCACATGTACTCGTACATAAACCTAGCAACTCCTGCTGCCTTTCGCTGAAACCGGGGTGGCAAATGCAAAAGGGGTCAGCCTCAAACCAACCTATCTTATAAGTTACACACATAGTGTTACTTCTTGCCGCGTTCTCCCAAAAGCGTTTCGTTTAATTAATACCTTAATTTAATTTACACGATTGAGGTGAGTCAACGTATGTTTCATATTCAGGTTACAGATTTCATTCTGTTACGGCATCTAAACACTACAATACCAACAAAACGTTTGATTTCACCTTTTGCAGGTAGAATTAACGCCAATTAAAGGTCTGAAGTAATTGCACCAGATATAAGCGGGGCGGTACATTTTATTTCGCGATAAATCTCTCGCAAGCAAACAGATTTATTCACCTCGCCACCTCACAAGGGATTAAAGTGTTTTTCGATATTAACGCCCTGTTAATTGGATTACACGGCAAAGGTATGAAACCCTACGTTTGAGAAATGTTTTCAATTAGCCAAATTCAATAAAATATATATTTCAAAATGTATTCGCCATGTTATATATATTGTTACGAAATATGGATTCGTTCACACGCGAGCCTAGTCTCTCTGATGGAACGTCTCTGGTATAGTGTAGAGCAGGCCTGTCCAACAGACACGCGACGACATCAATAGTTATTGCGCAATAAGTTCAATCATCTATGCGCCGGCCGTCGAAAAACTTTTTGTGGCAATTTTTGAAAATTGTGTGCCAATCCCCCCGTCGACAGAATTAGGAACTTTTAAAATTGCGTGCCTGGGAGAGAGAATGCGTTTAATATGTATCTTAAATGGTATATATCTTTGCAGCTTAGATTTAGATTTAGAACCTTAAATACAGCCAACGTTAAAAATCACATGAAAGTAAGAATAAGAGGCTTAAAATATACATAAATATATACAGTAGCAAACATAATTTATTATGCTGATGCATCAAATATCTAGATGGAGTATTTCAGTATTTGGGGATCTTGTCTCTTTATCAAAGTAGATAAGCAACTAATTGAAACTTTGGGGCCAAAATGACAGTCGAATAAATGATCAATCAATCAAAAACAACCAAAACAAAGTAGCCAAAGATATAAACTAACATGAGTATCAAAGATTGTGTAAATACTCGACCATTGCGTAATCAGGAAAAACTTGAAAATTAAAACTCTCAGTAAATCTGCTGTTGTATTTTTGTACATTTCATTTGTTTACGCATTCGTTTCGTATTTACGCAGTGTTTTATACTCAAGGTAGCAGTGGCGAAGGGTGCCATGCCATACAAGCCGATTCCCATCAGTTTCCCGTTTAAAATGATAATAAAGTAGACTGCATGGTTTCAATGGAGAAAAAAAACGTATTGTTTTTTTGCTTTTAAATGTATTTTTTTACTTTGTGCCTATATTTTTTAACTACTTTGTAACATCATTTTAAAAGGGAAGCCGATGGGAGCCGACTTGTATGGCACCCTTCGCCACTGCTTGAGGTATAGTATTGGAATATAATAAAAAATATGAAAGTAATAAATATCTATTAAATAATAAATGTGTCATTTTTGTACGAAATTTTGAAGATGAATCATTATCAGATGGGACTTGAAAATGATAATCTCAGTTAAATTTTGTTATTTATACGTATACTGTAATATTGTATAATGTTTTGTTCCTTGACTTATAGGTAGGTATGCAGCTGACCACCCATACTGTAAAAAATGGTTCACTTTGCCAATGTCACCCCTGTTTCAGGGAAGGACGGCAAGAGTTGCAGGGCTGATGTTCATTTGAGATTGGGTTTTTACAATGTAGGTCCAAATGCGGCATGTGTTAGCGCGAAATTATACATGTCTGCTTGTGGGAATGCATTTAATATAAATCTTAAATGATATATATCCTTGCAGCTTAGATCAGATTAGATTAGATTTGTTCCTTGACTAGGTTGGTATGAGAATGACCATCAATACAATAAAAAAAAGGTTCACTTTGACAATGTCACTCATATCTGTTTCAGGGAACGTCGTCAAGAGTTGCAGGGCTTATGTTCATTTGAGATTGAGTTTATATGCTGTAAGTTCACACGAGGTATCTATTAGCGCAAACTTGTGGTTATGCATGTAATTTGAATCTTAATGTAATATATGTTTACAACTTAGATTATAGATTGATCAGTACCTACCTACCACGCGTATAAAATATTGCGTTAGCTCCTCTCGAACGTGTATTTAGAGTAAAACGCATGAAAACTAAATCACTCACTAGGGTTGCTCTTGTATCTTTCATACATTTTCCTATTTACGTTATTGAAGTGAGATTTACGCAATGTTTTATACTCGGTGAAATGTTCTCGAAAATTTTCCAAACAGCTGCACAAAATTTCCCATTAATTAATTTGAATTCGCAAATAATTCAGTTACTATAAATTTAGCATTAAAACACGGACAATAAATTTTCATATTTTTGCGTCATTTTGGAAATGACTATCTGGCTGCCAGCTGTCACAACTGTCAAACAAGTGGCAACGGGTCGGAACCCAACAAATAAACTCCATTTATCACGCCGGGTTGATAAATTCAAATTACAACCGAATATCTCGTCCATTCGACCGAGTTTGATTAACTGAAATTTATATTAACGTTTAATGACAGTCATATAACTTTTCAATCAACTTTGTTATCGACAATATTTTAATTAAAAAAAAAAAAAAAACACAGGGTTATGCACCCTAAAACTATGCTGCACATATACTATGACTTTTTATTGTGTTGTCCCCACATTGTTAGCATGTGGCGTGTGGTTATTTTTACACGTAAAAGGACAGCCTTGCGCCAATCGCTTCACATGAACTGGGGGCTTCCCAGCTCCCGAGTGAGATGGTACTAATTTGTTGTGAAGGCTGAAGAAACCATGCCGGTTATTAAATAATGGGCATCGCTTGTAAGGAAGACCGCAGAAAAGGTGGAGAGATAGTAGGTGCTATACTTCCCAAGAGGACAACATTCGTTCAATACCAGATTGGTGATCTAAATTAAAAAGACGAAGAAAGACATAATATTTCGTTTGGGTCATAACCAAAAGGTTCCTTTTATCTTTTGCATTATCGACGCTACGATAAAGTCCGATAAAGGCCGATAAAAGCCGATCTAACTAGTTACGGGGTGAAGGGTTAAACATCTCCTTAGAAAGGGGGTGGCGGTGGCAAGGTTAACGATCTACCCCTAAATTCGACCCGAATAAAAAACCGACCAAACCCGAAGGAGCGCCATACACTTATGATCCTTTCTTGTTCAACTTTATGATGCTATGAATAAGACAACGGGTCTGATCTTATATTTTGTTCCGAAGGGGAGGGTTGTAAAAATGTTATGCCTCTTTGAGTATTTTTAAGTGAATTTGAATAGGACATCTACAATGGACTCATCACATAAATTGAAATGGACAAAATTGTAAAGTCACACGGTCGGGTTGTTAGGGATAAAGCAACAAAATGTTTTTTAATTGGTTGCTAAGGACCGCAATCCCGTACAAGTGTGCATTTGCCCGTCGAGAAAAAAGTTCTTCATTTAAATTTCAGATAATTGATCTGTTGCAAGATTAAGAAAAGGTTTGACGACCGTTCATGTTAAATTCAGATTAAATTTTTAAACCAGCGAACAGCATATTTGAAAATTATTTGATATTTTTTATGCTCTGTCGGGAATCAAACTCACAATTTTCTGAATATGAGTCCGAAGCGTTAACCACTAGACTATGGACTGGTCTTAATTGGTTTAGTAAATGAATTTCGGTAAGCATTGTCATATTTCAAATGTCAACGACTCAAAACCATATTCAGAGAAAGACAAAATTTTGTAGGCACACTGCAAAAATCGTTGAAACTCAAAAAATAACTCAAAAGTAAGTTAGCTGACGTTTTAGTAAAAATAAACTGTTTTCTTCTTCTTATTTTAATATTTAATCACTTTCGTTATTTAAACATCGAATTTATCATCTCTTTACATGGAAAAATCGAAAGAGGAACGCACCTTATCAAAGTCGTGGCCGAAAGTCATTTAAGATGGATAGGACACGCAATACGCCAGGAAGGTCCCAAGCATATTATGCTTATGTGTAATATTAGGTCGTTTGGGCATCTAGAAAGAATGGTAGAACAACGGACAAAATAGTGTGCAGAGAGAATGTCAAAGGTAAGCGTAGAAGTGGAAGATCGAGGAATGAAAGGATTTATTAAATCAGCGAGATTGCAAATGGCTGGAATTTGCAGAGTGAGAAAAAGAGAAGAGTATGCATGAGGAGAGTATGCATGAATATTGAGGAGATAAAAGAAGTGTGCAAGGACAGAACAAAGTGAAGACACATCTGCGGAGGTACCTATTGGCAACCCTTGGAAGAACGGCAATTAGATACAATAACAACTTACAAAGAAAAATTAAACAAAAATACTTTTTTGTCAACTTGATTATTTCAAGTAACCCTACGAAATAAACCGAGGTGAAAATTGAAGCTTGGTCCAAACAAACGCTTCGGTACTATCATTTGATATTTTGGTTATTTGGCCTTTGTATAATCAAATGGCAGACCGCGAATTTTTTTTGACATTCCTTTTCCATTTGAGTATTGTGCTGTTAAAATCAACGTGACTTTGGTTTTAAAAATCTAAAAAACAGTTACCAAGTTTTTTATCAAAAAATAAATCCGGTCGATGGGTTAGTTGGTAGAATCCTTGCGTTCCATGACAGATAAATACGGTTCGATCCCTAACATGGGTTTCAGAATTGATTTCTCGTTTCGGTGTTTACTTTAAACCCAAAATTAACATAGAAGGTTTACACAGCAGTAAAATAAATAACAACCAGCCACCTCAGGAGCAGGGAAACCCCAGCTTCAATTGAAACGGTTAGCGTAAAGCCGGCCTCCTTACTTCTCAGTGGTGTTTCGAAATTGTATGTTCAAATTCACACCAATAATGTTCTACGTGTGTTTTACTTTGCCCTTGCTGTACGACACGCATGTTTTTGACTTCATTACAGCATTTCGCATGATCCCAAGTTAAAAACTTTACCTAAATCTCCAGCAAAAATGTAAGGAAGCTGAAACGCAAAGTAGAGGCGCTTCTTTTAATTTCCATACATTTTAGGCGTTTTAAGCATTTAGGCGCTTAGTTTACAATTGGCGTGTTGGCTCATTTGGTATTCATCGAAAAATTGATTAAGATCTCACGAATTTTGGCGGGCTACTGATTGAAAATGTCTACTCGCCGCCAAAAGGCAGGTACACATCTCAGACCTGAGTCTACAATAAAACAGACCGCGTTTAATGCAAGAATGAAGTCGTTAATCTATAATTTAAGTATCAAACATATATTTATATTTAAGAATTATATTGAATGCACCTCCACAAGCAGACACGTGCTTCCTTCATCTAAACGGGGTGGCACTGACAAAATTTAACCAAGTTCTTACAGCATGGGTAGGCAGCCTCATACTAGCCTTTTAAAATAAAAAAGCAAGAAAAGTGTGTCACTTATTTAATTTTTTCATTTACTTTGTCGCACTTTCCGTACATTCGAGGATCCGTTATGGTAGATCTTATTATTATTCTCGACGTTTCGATGGCATCGTAACCAACGTCTTCAGGAGATTATATTGTTTTTTCGCACTGCGGATCCGAAATCATATCAACCGATCACAAAGCTGGTATCCTTGTCAAACCGTATCTTGCTACTTTAATATCTTCGGTGAATGTAAATCACAGGCGCTAGCAGCGACTAATTAGATTTCATACACTATACATAAATAACAATTTAAATATAATTATCGTTTATATATTTATGGCAAACGATTGGTTTGTACTCTGATTAATTCTAATGGCTTCACCTTCATATTAAGCTAATAAATCAAACAAATTTTATTGTTAATTGATATCCGATTTAATGAAGATTTCATTAAAAAATATTGATGGATTATTTATTTATTAGAAAGGTAAAACCGGCCAGAATAGTTCATGCCAAGTTTGATTTCGATCGGATTACAAATATTTTTTTCACGATTTATCTTATTCGTATTGACAAGTTGTTCCTTTCAACAATCGCTTAAACATAATAAGACCAAATTTTCAGGAAACGTGTAGAATACCCTCGAAATATATCGTGAGAAGTTGTAACTCATACTTCGATCGAACTCTAAACATTTTTTGGCGCTATGTTAGGCTGTTTCCCTTACCAGTGACAATAAATTGGTGTACGAGCCTTAACTAAGAGGTTGGTACAAGGCTTACCCCCTAACCTGTAAAATATTGGTTCACTTTTGCCATTGCCACCCCAGTTTCAGGGAAAGGTGGCAGGAGTTACAAAGTTCATTTGAGGTTTGGTTTATTTTGTATGTAAACATGCAGCATGTGTACGCGCGAACATACATGTGCCTGCTTGTAGGCATGCATTCAATATCAGCCTTGTTAATATCTTGGTATCTTAGATTATAGATTATCTAGCCAAAATGGCCAAATAGTGATAGTCCAGTTGATAGCTCATTTGGAAGAGTGCTTGCATTCCACGCCATGACCTCGGGTTCGAATCTCACCGAAGGCGTCAGAAATGATTTCCCGTTTCCGTGTTTATTTCCAACCCCAAAATAAAATACCGGCAGGTAAGAAAGCTGAGTAAACGTTTACTCAGCCTGCACAAGAAATGAGCAACAGCCCCCTCGGGATATTAAAAATAAAAGGAACATAAATTAAATGAAAGACAGAAGTCGAAAATGCCAAAAAACTTGTAAATGTTTCTTTTGTTGTCTTTATTTATTATTACACCTTACAGATAGGTCCATAAATTTCCACAAAAGTTTTCCCAACCCACAAATAAACTGTCTTTTAGTTTTATAAATAAACAGAATTTAATTTGTTTCGGGAACTCCCGAATTTATTCGATCCTATGCGGTACAAGCGTGGGACTTGCTGCCTTGCTTTGACTTATTAAAGTGGATGAACCTAAAAATGTTAAAAATATTGATTTACGGGTCCAATTTAATAAAAATTGCGGTTATTCATTTGGAAAAAATTATTTTAAACACGGATCACATACACAGAGTGGTTTTTTTAATTCTATTGCTCGACAGCTTAGACACAAGTCTTACGCTGCAGACAGCTTTGGCTCTTTTTATAGCAGGCATAAGAATGGTTCTTGAAACATTGGGAACTGGGATCTGCGTGATTTTGCCAGAATATTATATTTAGAATATTTGAGCGAATACTTAAAACCATTGAACAAATACAAGTAAGTAATTATTGAAATACCTACATCTAGAGGTGCAGGCACACTCACATGTAAAAAAACACTTCGTTACTTGAATTCAGTAATTGGGATGGGAACACAGATAACAGAAAGTCGTTCAATAAACGAGTGGTTTAAGCAAAGGAATGAGTCTAGTACTACAAAGGGATGAATCATAGTCGTTCTACGAGTTGCCCTTGTTGTAACTAGAAGAAGAGGAATAAGTGATGTATTTAATCAGAACGAACGACAACAGACGTACCGATAGAAAAGACTGAGCATTTCAACCGACCTTCTATACTCGAGGGAATGTAGGTTGACTGTGAGTGTAGGGTCATTGATGGGCTTCACAGCTATTCTTTGGACAGCATGCTTCCCGATTAGATTATTTATGCCCGGTATTTTCAACGATAGCATCGCGACTTTATACTGAGTGACAGGGACTCAATTATGTCAATCGTGTGGGTAGTATATTTTATCAATTTAAACTCACATATCGCACGCTTAATAATAAAGAGCAATAACTCAAAAAATAAGAATGTTGGGAAATTACGTTTGAAGTTCAGACAACCAGTACAACTTGTATGGGACGAAAAAGGCGACCGATGTTTTATCTCGGTCATATTCGTCCAAATTGAACGGCTGTCGCATTCTACCTATTCTTCTCACATTGTTCTTGCGTTTTATTACAAAATCGAGATTTTCCCAATTTTTGAGTTATTGCTCTTTATTATTAAACGTGCGATATGCTAACGTTGAAAATACCGACCCTAAGTAAGAGAGCAAGGGTTCGATCTCAAAGGTTTACTCAGCCTTCACAAGAAATGAGAACCAGCCCCCCCGGGAGCTGGGAAACCCCCACTTCAACTGAAAGTGGTTGGTGTGAGGCCGGCCCCCTTACCTGTAAAAATAAATAGGCCCCGAAGCGCCCAATGCGACCCCTTCGGGGATAACGCAGGCAAGAAGTTACACTTTATGTGTAGCTTAGTTGCGTTTAAGTCGTTCTGTTAAGGTTTATTCTTGTCAACATTTTCAGTCAGCTGTTTCGAAATTTCGTTCCGCCATTCGCATGTCACTTTGTCTGTTCGGAAAACTCCGTCCTCTACAGTAGCTGGATAATTAAATTTGCAAGATTGGCAGGCTGAATAAAAAGTTAGCAGCTCACCGCGTAGCTAACAAAAGTTAATAGAACTCCGAGTATAAAACTTTCGGTTTAAACTCAATCATAGCGTTGTTCAAAAAATACATAGAAACTCCAACTTTTATTTTATATACCACACATTTTGTAGTAAAACGCAGTTTCTTTTAAAACGTTAAGTTTGATACTTGGAATGCCTACAGTTCACGGTGTAGCTGCAAAAGTTAAAAGTGACAATGACTGCATTCCGCCAGTACGCTGATAGTTATTTTTAAAACAAAAAAGTTACCACAGAGTTCGTTACTAAATAATTCCATACTTGACAAACTGTCCAGAGTATAAACATCTTGAGTGACAAATAAAAGTGAGGTTTACATTTAATATAAGCCCTGTTGACTTATAGGTTGGTATGAGGCTGACCACTCATACTTTCAAACTATATTTTTTCATATGGTGACGCAACTACATTAGCTGCCCATACTAGTATATTGCATCTTAAATCAATGTCAACGAATGACTCGTTTTTAGAGAGTGAAACCCATTTATTTTCACAGGTAAATCGGCCTTACGTCAACCACTCCACCACCACTTCCGGGGGGGGAACAGCGGGAGAGTTGTGGAGTTTATATTGATAAGAAGACATTCTTGAAAGTGCTGGCTAGAAAAAATAAATCGGAGAATGGCATTCCTCTAAAGAAATCTATTTTTATAAAAAGGGACCGTCGACATCCTGGGACCTGGTGTGGAAATATTGACGACCGTCGGTAGATTTTACGGCATCTTTTTGAAGATAGGACGAAATAAAACATGTGACGTATCAACAGCTGATTCATTTTACATGGAATAACGATCAGCTGTTCAGGCACCGTCATGTTTTATTCAGTCCTATCTTCAAATAGACACGGTAAGATCTACCAACAGCCGTCGAGACAACCCCTGAAAGACAACATGAGAGGAAAAAGAACAAAGACCTCTGATTTAGTTGGCTCATTCTCGTTTGCAATTCTTCAAAATGATTCCAGATGGATTGATAGCCTTTAGTTAGTACCCACTTTACAGGGAAGTCCAGATGAGAGGCCAGAAGGCGTTATCAGTCGATTTATTACCGCATAAATTTACCGTATCGTCGCTAAGGGAGAATATGCAAATAAGAGCCTCTGTTTGGATAAACTACCCCAAGTACAAACCCTCACGTCTTAACTCTACAAAAGCGTAAACCCAAAAAAATACGTTAACTTAAGCAGCGCCTTTATTGAGTGTTTTACTTTCGATACATTTTTTAGTAAAACGCTGCGGTTGAGTTGAAATATAATATATAACGTTTTATACTTGGCTTATTTTTCACCTTATTTATTACGGATTTATACAAAAATAAAACGCTATAACTAACAGGGTTGTTTGCGATGATTACCCCTATAAAAATAATGTTATCTGTATCGCGAGTATGGACTGTTTCGTTAATACTCGAAAATCGAGTAAACAGAATGAAATAAAGAGGCGATAGAATAAAACGGCACAGTGACATAACGACACATGACAGAACATCACATGACAGAACATCACTATGACAAAATATCACAGAAAGTACATCACTATGACAACACAACACATTAAAGATTTTAATGATTACGGTCGTTAGACATTTTATAGAATGAAAAAAAAAACGGATTTTACTGACCGTGAATGCATCACCGAAGGTTAATAAAAGTACCTACAACCTTCGGCCACGATCAAACAACAATAATTCAACAGTTCGTGGTTCTTCTTTGTAGAAGAGACACGCTCCTGAGGACGTCGGATATGACTCCGACGAAACGTAGAGAAAATCGTTCTTCTCTTTTGCACGGTCAGTAAAATCCGTTTCTTTCATTCTATAAAACACAACACATGTTTTCTGATTTGTGATGTTTTTTCATGTTTTGTCTTGTGGTGTTTTGTCATTGTGATGTACTTTCCTGTGTGTCTTATCAGTGCTGTTTTGTCATATGATGTACCTGCTGGCATTGTGATGTTTTTTTTGTGACGTTCTGTCATTTTTCGGTATGTCATGTGTCGTTTTGTCACTGTGTCGTTCTAACATGGAACCAAATAAAGAATATGCAAAAAATCTCTAGTGAGTGTTCACGTTTTTATGTATTTTTCTGTTGACGCGGTGGTTGCGTATTTCGCAATGTTTTGTACTCAGGTGACAGACCAGTGACAAATCATACAACTAGATTAAGAAAATTTATGCTTTTCAATCAATCTGTTGTATACATGACGTTTGAAAAAAACATGGTGTGCTTTTCAGGGTAACACTTTTTAAATATTTTTCATACCACATTATTTTAATTTTAAAGATGAGGAGTATTCAAGAATTTACAGTTTTTGGTCATCACATGTCTGCTTGTGAGCGTACATTAAATATGAATCTTCAATTTTAATATCGCTACCTTAAAGGTAAGCCCGAAAAACGTGCTGATTCTCTGATTTGAGTAATCATGGATACAACATTATACTGGGTGTAACCTCTCATAATAAGTGAACTAATTATAAGGAAATGTTCATGAAAAAGTCCTCAACTACAGGATTTTCACACTTTTATAGTGTTTACTTCCGTAGAAAATAGGCAAAAATCTGCATTTATCTGAAACACGCATGTTACCTAAATATGTTATAGTCAACATTACTCGCTATTTACTATGCCATGATCCATTCCCACCTTTCGTATCTTACTTGCATATGGGGGGTTGCCACCAAAAAACAAATATCGGAGCTGCAAGTTGTGCAAAACAGAGCTTTGAGGAACATTCTTGGCATACCATGGGATACATGCGTGAAGGATATTTATCGACAGAGCAATGTTCTTCCATTCAAGGTCCTACCATTGTACGACATCACTGTCACCAATATTAAAATTCTAAAATCCTCAATTCACACAAATTTAGAGTACCATTATAATAATGATTTTCATAATTATAATACTCGAAGCTCAGAAAATTTACATATTAAAGGTTTTCGATCGACAAAGTTTGGAAGGAGGTCTCTTTCAAATGTTGCACAGTCCCTTTACAATGGACTTCCGATAAAAATAAAGAGGCATATGAAAAATAAACAACAGAATGATGCAATAAAGTCTTATTTCTTAGAGTCCTTTTACAATGATGCTGTACCAGTGTGATGATTTTGTTTTATTTTGGGTATGAGACGCTAATTCTCTTCTGTCTTTGTTTGCTTCAGTAATTGTTATTTTATTAATATTTTTTTAATTATATTGTATGGCTAGTTTTGAGTATTGTGTAAGAGTATAAGTACCAAGTCCCAAAGGAGTTTATGTAACTCCTGAGAAATGTAACTTGTTATATTATTTCAATAAAGAAAGAAAAAAAATAAAAATAAAAGTTACTTATTCAGTTTTACCTTAAAGATATCGATATATCCTTGCAACCTACACTAAAAGTAATATTAATAGTATTCATAATATTGAAAAGACGTAAACATTTCACAAAAACCAAACATACCTACATGTCATGGGAAGGAAAAAGGAAGTCCCTCGTAAGTCTGGGTGGATCAGATTCGATAACATTTATATGGGCCGTCAATTCTATGGGTGTTTCCTTATTACTTGCAGACCATCGCTCCTGCATGACATTCTTGCACGTTTACATTTGACATTCAAGAATATGCGTGGCATACAAAAGTATCCATTAAAAATAAATGCATGGCAATCTGACGTAGCTGATAAATGAAACAGACAAAAATAAGGATTCACATAACCGATCTACTGTCTCGCTGAGCTATGTTCTGTCGATAAGCCTTCAAAACGACCTCTGCGCTCTGCCCTCACTGCTGTCAACAAGGTCATAGTGCCCAAAAGAGCGAACACATCAAAATTTGCAGACTGGAGCTTTGCGGTGGCCGGGCCGGTTGCCTGGAACAATTTGCCCGTCGGTGTTCGCGCGAACCAGCCTACCACCACCTTCAGAAAGGGACTGAAGACACTGCTTTTCTCCAGAAGCCATGGCGCCCTTGAGATGGCCCTGGACCATTAAATGGCGCCACAGGAAAGAAATCATCCATCATCATCATCATCTATTCAGTTGAACACTTGGGTAGGGTTCGATTTCCATTTAGGGTGATTCGTAACCCTAAACATAGAGTGGCAATGTTTATGCAGCCTTCACAGAAAATAAAAACATACTTCTACGGGAGCACGGAAAATTCAATTTCAAGTAAGCGTGGCCTCCTTATCTGTGAATATAAAAAAAAAGTTTCAACGTGCCAAAAAAAGCTCTCAGAGGAACCCGTACCCTTAGACAGCGCGTCCTCAAGGTGGTGAATAGAGGAATGCTTGCCAGCCTTACCAGGAACGTAGGGATGATATGAAATAATCCCCGCTGACTAACAGGGAGTCACCAACCTGTCTGGCAAATGTGCTGACTTGTTGCCAATTTCCTCCAAAAAACAACTTAATGTCAAATTAAAATCAATTGTACAATAAACTGCATTCCACTTTAAGAAATCACAAAAAGTGTGTGTAAAGGTGGAAGAATTACCGACTTATACAAATTCAGTAAAATAATAAATCAATTTTATTCAAGCATCGAAACGCGGTGTGTGCAATACGCAACCATGTAAGAATTATTTATATGGTCAGGCTGTTGTGCCTAATCACATCACACATACTCTCTGCGAGCTTAGTCGTCACTATAGAAAGCGCCAATTACACACACATTACCCAGTTGCTGTAAGGCTATATTATGTAGAACCAGTCTTCAAGGCATATGAATTTTTCAACTATTCTAGGGAAACAACGCGGTGGCAAGAAGTTGCATACTATATGCTGCTTAGTTGCGATGCACGATCTAGGGGACCTCCAAAAATGCACATATTATAAAATACCACTCAAGAATTTCGGATGTTCAGGGGGATAAGGGGACGTAATTCCGGATTTTCTTCGCCTCGCGAGCCCCTTACCAAACAGGGCCCCAGCTTGGCTAAAACGTGTCCCATGTCAGGGGTCCCCAGGGCCCTAGGGAAGTGCGCAGCGTTAACAATGTTAAATCCTTCTCCTAACGACAATGCCGCCATTACCTTTATATTTCAGGACACCATCTTACTTTTCAAACTAGGTTGGAATGGGCTGATTAACCATACTGAAACAACTGTCGTAGCATCTCATTTATTTTACAGTATAATAGCTGGCTATGCAGGTTTTTTCAGATTGTTGATTAACATACAGCTAACACGAAACTCTCATCTCCGTCATATATTTTCATACAAACTAACTTATTTATATTAATTAAAAAATACAGTGTTTTAATTCACTTATTATTTATTTAAATATGCCAAACGTTTTCGCCTAAAAAGGCATCCTCAGGACAATGACAATGACAAATTCTTTTTCTAGAAGAAGATAATTTTAAATTTTGATTTGTCATTGTCATTGTCCTGAGGATGCCTTTTTAGGCGAAAACGTTTGGAATATTTAAATAAATAATAAGTGAATTAAAACAGTGTATTTTTTAATTAATATACAATGGACTTTCACTGTGTGAACCACCAAACCCTAAAAAATATTAACTTATTTATTTTTACGCATAAGAATGCCGGCCTTACGCAAGCCACTTCACTTGATGTAGGGTTTTCCTAGCTCTCTCAAGACGGCTGGTTCACATTTTTGTGAATGCAAAGTGAGCTTTGCCGATATATATATTTTTTTCATTTGTATATTCCTTGACTTATAATATGAGGCTGACCAAGCATATACTACAAAATGGTTCACTTAGCCAATGTCTTCCCTGTTTCAGGAAAGGTCGCCAAAAGTTGCAGGGGTTATATTCATTTGAGGTTTGGATTTTAATTTGTAAGTGCACATGAAAAATTTGTAGGTCTTTTTGAGAGCGTGCATTTCATATGATTTTTACATATTAATATATCTTAGATTATTATAGATGGAACTGAGCTATCGATAAAACTGTTTACAAGTAACTTCAATTTTTTTTTCTTAGTGAGACACTTTTTGACTTGTTGCACCCTATTCTGGGAGTTTTCTTTATTTTTGTATGTTTGATTAAACATTCTGCCCTTAAAAATCAAGCAAAAATGTAGAGTGTACACTGATCATTTTTAACCAACATCAGATCGAGGTCAGTAGATACGAGTAGATAGGTACGCATAAAACTAGAAACATAAACGAACGGATGCGTGTAAATCTAGCTTTCAATGGGTGTCAGTGTCCCGAGTATAAAATTTCAGGTTAAAACTCATGTCCAAATATGTATGGAATCTGAAGTGAGAGTTGGAGTTTCCATTAATATTTTGATATACGCAATTGTTGAGTTTAAACGTTATCTTTTATAGTTGGGGTACTAAGCAAAACTGTCGGAGAACATTTGAAATGAAGATGTATGGCTGTGGAATTGAAATAGTTAACTCCCCTTAGTTTTTATTATATGAATCTCAGAGTCAAAGAGAGCCAAAGAAGGCAAATTTATACTTTTTTTTGCAAATAAGATAAATGTGAAATCATGTTGCTGGATGCCGAGATATGCCGGATCTTAGACGTCAGGAACGTGTAAGTTCACGCTTACATAAGCTGTTTGTTTACTTACAAAAAAAATGCAAATCTCAAATGAGCACACATTCAGGGTGGCATTGGCAAAGTGAACCAATTTTAACGGTATGGGTGGTTAGCCTCTCACCAATCTATTACTCAAAGAATTACAATTATAAAATACATGAAATGATGTAAAGAAATCTCTGGAATTAAAATATTAAATCTCTGGAATAAAAATATTGGAGAATGATCATTTATAATTTTAAAGCCTTAGCCGCTAACATTTAAGATCAACTCCATTTTTTCAGTACTTACACAGGTAATTCTGTCATTTAAGTGATCTAAAAAATCTAAGACAGATTTCTGCAAAAAAATTGCGCATATATACATACTTTTTCTAATAGCTACAACAGATCAAATAAAAAATTTAACCTGTCATCTCGCCGACATCTTTTGCGTGCCGAATTTATTTGCGAAGCTGATTGCACAAAATAGGCCAGTCGTATTTGACGTCAAAATCGTAAAAAAACAGTTGGCACTTTTAGAGATTTGTAAGATTTGTGAGTAAGCTGTATGGGCTACTTCTAAGGTATCGTAGAAAATAGGAGAAAAGTTGCATAGATCTGATAAATCTATGTTAGATTAATATGCCACTTATTCAGTTTTACCTTATATGTATCGATATCGCAATTTTATTTTGTTTAATTGTCAATTTTTTGAGGAATGTATCTTAATGAGTATTACATCTACAGAGCTACTTTGGGGCCGTCCATAAATTATGTCATCGATTTTGGCCGATTTTCACCCCCCCCCCCCTTAAAATCATCCTGTAGTCATTATCTAATGACCCCCCCCCCTCTTCCTGTAATAATGGATGAGCTTAATAATTAATAATGTTACATTACTTACATAATATTTTGTAGAAATTGGTATTTACAAGAACGACGTCACTTTTGGTACTCGTACATCGTTTGCAATTATCCGCAGACCAGACTCCCCCCCTTAATGCGAATGACGTAATATATGGACATCCCCTTTAGGTTTCAATTTATAGCAATAGACGGTAACTTTAAAATTGCATCGAAATTATTTTTTGAAATATTCACAGTTTTATGGCTCTGTAGTCAGCACAAACAAGTCTTTCAAAGCTGAAACCTGGATACATATTCATTACTGATAGTGATCCTCACAACATATGAAAACATCGGAACTTGCCGTTGCTTTGTGATTTTAGCACATTTTCGTGTAAAGTATGACTGGCCTAAAAACACTTGGCAAGAATGACTCATTGAACCATAATAATCTTTAGCGATTGGGCACATCCATAATTGCAATTTTGACGACCAATTTAATTGTTCCACGGTAAGGCGGCAAAAAATGCAAGACGCCTTTAATGTCATTTGTTGTTTTGTAGATTTTTGTATGGTTGTCTGATGGAAAATTCAGATATAAGTATCGGCAAGGTTTACTCAGTCTTCACAAGATATGAAAAACCTCTGCGAAACCTTTTTAAATGTGTTTGTTTTTACTTGTAGGTTGTTATGAGGAGACCACTTATTGAGTAAAATTTGGTTCACTATAACCAATATTACACATATTTCATGGCAAGACTGCAATAATTGCATGATTAACGTTCATTGTGGTATGTGTTTTCTTTTGTAAAAACACATGCAGGATGTATAAGAGAAAACTTGCACGTGTTTGCGTGTGGTCCCGCTTTAAGTATGAATGTTATATGTTACTACATTCTTACTCTTAGAATATAGATAAGGCCAACCATTACACTTGATATAAGGGTTTCCTAGCTTCCGAAAGGGCTGGTTTTCATTTGTTATTGAAGGCTCAGTAAACCTAGCAAATATTTTTTTATTTGAGGTTTGAAATAGATCTATAATCTATAATCTAAGCTGCAAGGATATGTAAGCATTTAAGGCTCATATGAAATGCATGCCTACAGACAGCACATGTTGGTTCGCGCCTACACATTCTGCATGTGTGCATACAAATAAAGAAAACCTCACATGGACATAAACCTGCAACTCCTGCCGCCGTTCCCTGAACCGGGGTGGCATTGGCAAAAGTGAACCGATTTTTACAGCACGGGTGGTCAGCCTCGTACCAACCTATCAGTCAAGAAGCAGAAATCATTTCTGAGACCAGTAGGTGTGGATCGAACCCTAGACCTCTTGTATGAAGCGCAAACATGTTACCGACTGAGCTTTCCTAAATAAATTTTATAAAATTCTTTAGGAAAATACAAGGAAAAGCGGCATTATTTGCGTTACAACTTCCAGCAAGTTTGCCTCGCACTCTACGTGTAAAAATGCAAAGATCTGGTACAGACGGCTGAGGGGTTTCGAGAGTGTGTGGGGGTGAACCTTTTTGGCCGGTCGGCGAGAAAAAGGTCAGGGTTTTTACATGGAAAGCAGCGTTTGGGGTCGTAAACTGCTGCTTGTGTTATCATAAAACGGACCCGCACTTTCTCGTTGCTGTGAGAGGGACTATTGTTGACTGCGGATTAAAACCCAACACGTTTTAGTTGTATTTTCTTAGGTTGGGTTTCAATATAAAGGGAGAAAAGCGTAAATATGTGAGCATAATATTATATGAATATGTGAGTATGTATGGTCCGGTCGATATCTCAGTTGGAACAATGCTTGCATTCTATTCCATAAGGTTAGGGTTTGATATCCAAAGAAAGTACCGCTTCGGTGTTCCTTTCAAGCTCAAAACAAAATGTTGGCAATATTTACTCAGCTTTCGCAAGACATTATGACCAAACTCCTTGGGAGCTGGGAAACCCTCCCCAGCTAAAGTGACCGGCGCGGCGTAAGGCCAGACTCGTTACCTGTAAAAAAAAATAGATACTACATGTCACATGCAACCTCTTGGGGTACAGCACGGTATATTAGTGACGTCATTTTGAGAATGGAGACTCCCGAGGGGGCTGATAATCTTGTGAAAGCTGAGTAAACTATAATCTATACTAGATACTCATAAGTAAATATTGCCGGTATTTTTTTTTGGATTTGAAATAAACACCGAAACGCGAAATCATTTTTGACACCCTTAATGGGATTCAAACCCGAGCACTCGGCAAGGAGAAGATTCCTGAAAAGATGAGCGAATGGGAAAATAATGAGCTTTAATTGCTCGAGAAGAGAAGATGTGGAAAATATGTGATCATATATCTATCCAGCTGCCCAGTTAGTAAATGAGTCGTGTTAAAAACTAGGATACAGTTTTCTACAAGTTCAGGGTGAAGCGAACCGCGTTTGCGCCGCGGTAATTTCACCTACTGGCTCTCCCACATATGAGGGACGATAAAATTGTGCGGAATAATTCCGCGCATCGAGTCCGCGGAGGCTTTCCACCCCGATAGACGAGGCCTTGCAGAAATACTTGCGATAATGTCGGCGGGCGCTAATCTACCAGCCCCCCCCCCCCGCCCCTTAAGTGAAAGCCAGCAAAACGAGAAAGAAACGGTGTAAGAATAAGCAAGTTTGAAAGGAAAAAAAAGTAAGAGAAAAAGTATGTTTTAAAAGAAAGGAATTGTACACATAAGGATAACCATTCCTTTAATTATTCTTGACTCATAGTTTGGTAGGAGACTGACAGCCCATCTAAATCTAAATCTAAGCTGCAAAGATATGTATCATTTGAGATTCATATTAAATGCATTCCCACAAGCAGACATGCATAATTTCGCGCTTACACAAGCTGCATGTGGACCTACAATATAAAATCCCCAATCTCAAATGAACATAAGCCCTGCAACTCTTGCCGACCTTCCCTGAAGCAGGGGTGACATTGGCAAAGTGAACCATTTTTTACAGTATGGGTGGTCAGCCGCATACCAACCTATCAGTCAAGGAGTGTATCATAATAATAAATAATAATATTAATTGGCCAATTTGTATATAGCGCCGATAAGTGGCACTAGCCACCCCAAGCGCTATAGCGCCATAGTGTGCAAAATTTGTCACTTTTTCAATGTCACCCCTGTTTCAGGGAAGGTCGGCAAAGTCGCACGCTTCTGTTTAGCATGGTTCAGAGTTACATATGTTCTGTTCGCAGGGTTCAGAGCTACGTTCATTTGAGGTTTGGATTTTATTTTGTAAGTGCACATGCAGCATTTGTAAACGTCAACTTGAACGTGACTGTTCGTGGGCATGTATTCAATATGAATTTTAAAAGTTTATTTATCTTTCCAACTTAGATTACAGATCAAATAATAAAATAAAGGAATGGTAGAAGAGAAGCATATTATAAAGTAAAGCAAGATATACGAAAATGGAGTAACTGTAACTGTAACTGTAACTCTGTCGCCATTCCGCTAGGGGTGGCCAGAGCCTCTGCAGAGTTGCCTCCATTTTTTCCTATCCTTACATACCTCTTTCAATTCATTCATATCCATCACCTTTTTCATGCATTTTCTTCTTTTACGCTCACTTTGTATATCCCATTCTTTCACAATCTCCTCAATCTGATCACTCCATACTTTTCTCGGTCGTCCCTTCCCTCTTTTTCCTTTCACACTTTCTTTGTATACATACTTTGTCAGACTATCATCGTTCATTCTTTCCACATGCCCAAACCATCTCATCACATTCTTTTGTACCTTAACTTTCACATCCTCTTTCAAATTACATTCTTTTTTTACCCATTCATTCCTAACTCTATCCCTCAGAGTTTTTCCTGTCATGCTTCTCAAATGCTTCATTTCCACCGTACATACTTTACTCATTTCGCTATCATTCACTGTCCATGCTTCACTTCCATACATCAAAGTCGGTAACAATATGCCATTGTGTACCGCCATTCTCAGATCCATCGTCAATCGCTTGTTCTTTGCTATTCTTCCTATTGCACCGACCACTTGCTTGCCCTTACACATCCTATTCTCAAGTTCTCTTGTCATCTTTCCATTCTTCTCAAACATACTTCCCAAGTATCTAAATTCATCCACAATTTCAACTTTCGTACCATTCAACATGAGCGTGCATTCTTCATTTTCATCCATTCTGTCAAAAATCAGTACTTTCGTCTTACTTGCATTAATTTTCAACTTGTTCACACACAGAGCATGGTTCAGACTAGAGAGCATTGCCTGAAGTTCCGCTGCTGAATCAGCAATTAATACTGCGTCATCAGCATAAAGCAGAACTCCGACTTTTCTCTCTCCAATCTGTATGCCATGCCCTTCCAGATTCGCTTGTTTAACACAATGATCCATGATTATATTGAATAACCATGGGCTCATTATGCAACCCTGTCTCACACCCTTGTACACATTAAAATACTCGTGGAATACGAGTGGAATAAGAAAAAGGAAATTGTAAAGGGAAGCTAGCTTTAATTAAAAGCAAACTGTAAAATAAAACAAAGTTTTATAGAAAGCACGCTTTAAAAAAAAGCAAAGTGTAATATCAATCAAATCCTTATAGACAGCAAGATATGATAGAAAGCAAGTTATTAAAGATAACAAGCTATGGCAGAAAACTAGAAAGATAATAATCTTAAATTAAAAAAATACATTAAAAAGGAAGCTCGTTTTAATAGAAAAAAAACTATTAAAGAAAGTAAGATATAGAAAAAAGCAAGCTAAAAAAGAAAACAGAATGTATAAGAAAAATGATACGCAAGAAAAACATAAATGAAAATCGAATCAATTATTCAAAATGAAATTCTACCATGTTTCACCAAAACAATTTGAAAAGTTAAAAAATTAGGTTACAGTAATCTATACAACAAAGCATGATATAAGAGAAATCCAGCTGAAAACGAAAGGTAAACTTGCTTTATTTTTTTCATGAAGGAGAAAAATTGTATACAAAACTAAATTTATGGAAGGAAGCAAGCTATAATAGAAAGGAAACTAAAATAGAAAGCAACCATAAGAGAAAGAAAGAGAAAGCAACCTATAGAAGAAAGAAATGCTCTACAAAAACTGCCCTCGCAACACGTGTTTTCCACTTTTTCTTATTTCACCCATGGATGTATTTAAGAGAGTTGTAGATTCCAGGGAAAGGCGGCTGGAGTTGCAAAGCTTTTCAGATATGGGTATTCTTTGTGTTCACGCGCTAGCTTGTGTACATGCATGAGCTATGAATCTACATGTAAATATATTTTTACGGCAACGATTCCTTTGTTTGTTCCTTGACTAAAAGTTTAGTATGAGGCTGACCCCCGATGCTGTTACAACTTGGTTCACTTTTGCCAATCCCCAGTTTCAACGAAAGGCGGCAGGAGTTGCAAAGTTTATGTTCATTTGGTTTATTTTGTAGGTGCGCATGCAGCATGTATAACCGCGAACTTACATATGACTGCTTGTGGACATGCATGAAATATGGACATTTACTGTTAAAAAATATATTTGCAACTTAGATTTAAGTGAACCAGTTGTTACAGCATGGGGGGTCAACCACATACCAACTATTAGTCAAGGAACAGTCGTTTTTACATATTTACAAATTACAATTAACTTCACCGTAAATTTATCTTTTCGGATATTAGACGGATAAATACACAAGAAGAAAACAACAAAATCGATAAAACAACAACTTGGGAGTAAACAAAGAAATCAAATAAAAGATTTTGGATAAAACACACACAAAAAAGAGTGTCGGCGCTTGTGTAGGGGGTAGGAGGTGAGAGCGCGGAGCGAGGTCTAATCGAATGCCACAAAAACAATGACATGCGAAAACTCCATTAAGTTAAGTTGTCCGATCCGATAAAAAGGGCGTGGGAATCCGGTTCGATCGGACCATGGACTTAAAAACTGCCGCGGCCATGTCGACGTCGAGCTATTTTCCCCCCACTGTTCCACAGTTTCCCCAATTTGGCGATCCGTCACGTAATTTTCCCCACGAGCTGCTTTAGGACTGGAGGGAAATGATTCTCAACCATTGGGACATACTTATAAAGAAAATGATAGACTCGGTATATTTAAATTGAGAGAAAAAAATCTGATGTCATTCCATTGGTTTCCCAGATAAAAGGCAAGCATATGTTTTTTTTTTGGATGCTTAGGACCGTGGTCTCATACAGTGTGAAGTTTGCCTGCCGAAAGAGAAAAAATCTCAATTCAAAATTTGTGCTCTACATATTCATTGATCGTTAAGTGTCCTATAGATTAGCTACAAAAGCAAGCACATATTTCTTTAGTTATTATTATTCTAACTGACTGACTGTTTTTTTGTCTCTGCGGACCAAGAGGCGGTCACGGACCCGTCTGGCAAACTCGATGACTTATTTCCAACTCTCTCTAACTAAACGTCGAAATGAAAAAAAATCTGAACACAGCAGCAGATTAAAAAGTATGGAGAAGATTGGAGGAAGCTTGGTCCAGGAATGTACTTAAAAATAAGATTAGGAACAATTATTTTCTTCAAGGACTTACCGCGTTGTAGAAAAGGAGGTTTTCCAACTCCCGAGCGGGGTGGTTTACATCTGTTATGAAAGCTGAGTAACGCTTGCCGATATTTTGATTTTGGGTTTGAAATAAACACCGTAACTGGAAATCATTTCTGACGCCCTTTGTGGGGATCGATCCCTAGCCCTGCACCATGGAACGCAAGTATTCCACCAACTGGGCAATCGACGATTTCTTTTATATATTTTTTGGATCGAAATAAAAATTGCTACCTAAAATAGAATGTACCTCTGCAACTTGAGAGTCATGCTAGTGATTTTTAGGAAAACTGTTGGAGCAACTTTGGTAGAAGCTTGAGAGCCCCTAGATTAAGGGGTGGGGTTTTTAGAATTTCGGCGGGACGTGGCAATCCCCTGACGAATGGCGCGAAAATAAGAGAGAGTGCTCATATTCTGTATTGTTACATAATTCAATTCACCAAAGCGCGAACCTACACGTGCCTGCGTGCGTACGCGCGCGGAGGGCTAACCACAACATGTTAATGTATGTATCTCTTAAACATGTACATATTTACGTAGATTATACATGAAAAAAGAGAGATGTTTTTCATTTTACTATATTGTTTGCGCTCAACGACAAAGGTCTAGAGTCCGATCCACACCTAGAGCTAGAGGTGTCAGAATTCTTCACCACCTGAAGATGCAAACGGTTTGTTAGCAAAAAAAACCGTAAATAGTACACAAAGTTTTGTTTACTTCTTAAATATATTCTTGACAGTAATTTAATCAAAGGTGTTTGAAACAATATTTCCATGTTGATTAGATTGACCTGGAAAATTATATAACTCGCACACTGTGTTTTCACAATCTAAAAAATGAAAACTTTACACGGTACATTAAGAAATATTACGCTAAGCTTTGTAAAGAAAAAAGATGGAAACTAAAACAGCGCTTCTAATGGGCGTTTAAATTTTCTTACGTTTTTTAAAATAACAAATAAATTGATAATATTGACAATTTAAAGGTTAGAATGAATAAGAAAAAAACACTAAAAAAAGTGTGAAAATCCTGTAGTTTAGTAGTTTTTCATGAGCGATTCCTTATAATTAGTTCACTTACTACGACAAGTTACACCCGATAAAATGTTTAATCCACGATTTCTTGAATCAGTGACTCGGCACTTATTCAGTTTTACATTTTAGGTGGCTATATGATAAATTATTTGATGAGTGTTGTTTTTGTGTGAATCACACCTCAAAAACACTACAAGTATGGGATATACAAAGTGAATGTAAAATAAAGAAATGTTAAAATAAGGAAAATTACAGGTTTTGAATGGACTGAAAGAAATAATGAATTCTGTTCAACGACTATAAATAGACTTTCCCTGATAGCTTAGTATACAACTTTAGAATGTAACTAAGCTGCACATATAGGGTTACTTCAACTAGTGTACGTCTGACTCTGAATAATAGTGTTAGTAATAATGTTTAATGGTTATGATCCGCGGGAAGTAGCTGATCCTGAAAATAAACCACTGTGAAATATACGAGTATATCCTGTTCTAGAATGCTCCATCAATCTCCATTGCCCGGATGGGAGTTTCATTGAAAATTACGATTTTCCGAGACAATAATATCATCTACCTATCATCATTAAATACCTTCACCAACTATATATATAATCTAAGTTGCAAGGATACATTAACATTTAAAATTCATATTAAATTTATGCCTGCAAAAATACACGAGTAAGTTCACAGTTACGTGGATACCTACAAATTAAAAATCAAACCTCAAATGAACAGAAACCTTGCAACTTCTGCTGACCTTCCCAGAAACAGGAGTGACATTGGGAATATGTAACATTTTTTACAGAATGATTTGTCAGCGTTATACCAACCTATACGCCATGGGATACTATAATTAAAGGGAAAATTATAAGTCATTATGACTTAACTTTAATTGTCGCTGTTCCACTAGGGGTGGTCAGAAACTCTTCAGAGTCTCCTCCACTCATTTAAATCCTGACATACTTCTCTTACTTCATTAATTTCCATTATTTTTTCATACATTTCTTTCTTTTATTTATTTTTAATTTAAACAAGGCATTCCTATTTCGGTCTCCCCTTCCCCTCTTGCCTCTAACATTTTCCTTACAAATATTCTTTGTCAAGCATTCATCATCCATTCTTTCCAAATGCCCAAACCATCTCATTTTATTATTTTGTACCTTTGTCCTCACATCGCCTACTAGATTATATTATTTTTTAACCCTTTCATTACGTACTCTACCTTTTAATGTTTTTCCTGTCATTCTTCTCAGGGTTTTCATCTCTACTGCAAACAAATTATATTTGTAAAATTTCAACCAAAAACCATTTCAATGCCAACATTCAAGTTATATAACAAACAAAATAAACATGCATGTCTCAAACTTTCCCAAGAACAAACAAAATGCATTAATTTTCTTCACAAGTCCACTAGGCGTGTAGAAAATATGCTCTACGTCGCATAGTGTAAGAGGACTCGTACCCCAAGTATTAAGTTCTACGATAAACCGAACCATGTTGTTTCACCATAAATGTATTCAAACTTCAACAGCGCCTCATAGTGATCGCTTTATGTTTTAATGCATTTTTGGTACGACGATATTATTGAGTCTAACCCTGTTAGGCCCGGTATTTTCAATGTTAGCATAGCTACTTTATACTGAATAAAAAAAGGACGCACTTACGTGTGGTAGTTTCAGTTTTAAGTCACATAAGCTAGCGTTGAAAATACCGGGCCTAGTCTTAACCAGACCTTATTTTTATTTTGACGATTTTTTTACATGGAAAGGTACGCATATGTTTTTTTCTATAATTTAACCTATTTTATTTTAGTAAGACAATTAAAGAAGTTGTGCTATGTATTTTTAAATATAGGTACCGCATTGCATATCTACAGAAAGATTAACTAAGGAACATGGCAGCTTTTTACTAATTGAAGGTACTAATAATTAACTTCAAAATTGAAGATTGGAGAAAAGAAAAATGAAGAGAAATTTTCATAAATACAATGCAAGCTAACTTGACAATTTACAGGAGCTATGGCAATCGAGAAATAGGCAGAAGAAATATATAAAAAAAAACTTTTAACAACAATATCAGACAGAAAAATGAAAAAACGCTATGTTTCCGTACTTGTGAATTTAGCCGCAATTCTGCTCGGAGTGGCCAGTACCTCCGCAGAAGCGTATCTAATTTGTTCTGTCCTAGCACACTTTTCTCATCTCCACGGCATGCTCTTCTTTTTGTCACTCTGCTGGTTCCAGTCATACCATAATATATTTTTTGAAATCTGTGTATATTTTAATATGTCTTGAATGGCACTCCCTCCGGTGTTTGACCACTCGGACGTCCTAGGATACGATAGGTTAATAGGTAGACACTATCGAAGCCGACGCCAAAGTCCTGGGAGTAAGGAGACCATAGAGGGAAGCGGCACAAGAGAGAGTCTTGAAGGATTGTGGTGAGGGAGACCCTGAGCCTTCTAGGCTTTTAAAGTGTATATTTAAACATCCATACACACGGTCAGAGAGGGTTGAACGTGATGTTTTATCCTTGGTGTAGCGGTGAGGGATGGAGAAGTGTAAGGGAGGGTTGAGTTTGTTGATAAAATACTCGTAAGGACGGGGGCTGGTCGTGACATGTGAAAGACCCCCGGCTCAAAATTCTGTCACCCCTTGTGGGGTTCACTGTATTACTATGTCATTATGGCGATAGTTTGGAAAAAGTAACCCCTACAATAGTACACTTCTCGGCTGTGTGATTTGAGAACCAAGACGCAAATAAAAAATGTCGTAGCAAATTAAACAAGCTTCCATTTGAGCACAGAATGATTCCCGTAGCTCACATTTTACTCGCATATCATAAAAATTGGAAAACTTAAATTTTTGTTTTTTGGTTTTGCCTGTGGTTTAAGGGTAGTTTGAATGGAAAAACCATATAAATATTAACAATAATATATTTATTTATTGGAAAAATACATTTACTGATAAATAAAATACACACCTTCAAATACGATACCTACTCTAAAAATGAATAATAAGACTATTTATAAAATGTTTCAGCAGAAACTCTCTAGAACTCCTTAAAAAAAACACTGTTTAATTGATAGATCATTCTCTATATCAGTATAATCAAACAGTGGTTTGTTTTCATGTTTTTTTTTTTGAGAGAAAAGCGAATAATCTTAACTGACAAAACCTAAATACGACGAGAAAACGAATCGTAAAAGAAAATAGCACGACACGATAAATAAATAAAACTAACAAAACTGAACCTACGAGATCCAAAACAGTTAAATATTTTGGCGCACTAGAATTGAATCATTTGAACGTGGAAGTACACCAGCTTATTATGGCACTCTGCAGTGCACGCGACACTGTCGCGTCGTCCTTCTAATTGAGAATCCCCCTTTGGTCACCGGCGCATGGGTCAACACAGTTTTAATGGTTCGAAGTGCGGTGGTCGATGAAACGCTCGTTCCAAACCAACGCACGAAAAGGCGCTTTCGGAGTTAGATTCCCATTCACATTGAAATAAAACAACGTCTACACGGGTCGAGTTAGAGTGCATTAGTCGGTGGATATATGCGCTATGTTTTCATATCTACCACTTAGCTTAGAACCGCATGCACTGCCTAAAAGCAATAATTTATCCTTGCAATCTATAATCTAATTTGCGATGATTCACAAGAAGCAGCTGTAAGTGTTTTTTTATTATTATTCAGGAATCCTGTGCGATAGACTACCTATATTTAAGAGACTCTAGGGGTCTATGACATTTATGGTAGTGCTGCAGAGGTATTGGTGATGTGGTAGTTAATGTTCTGATCTAGTTGCACGGCTGTTAGCTGCGTAGTGTTGCGCGCGTAATTATGCGGCTGTCCACCCATGCTGTAGAAAATGGTTCACTGTGCCAATGTCACCCCAGTTTCAGGGATAGACGGTGAGAGTTGCAGGATGTTTGTTTATTTGAGATTTAGGTTTTTATGTCGTAGATTCACATGCGGCATGTGCAAGCGCGAAAATATACGTGTCTGCTTGTAAGAATGCATATTATTTGAATCCCCAAAGTTACATATCTTTGCAACTTAGATTAGATCTATTTGGTACTTGCTACTTAACAGATCGGCCCGTGTAAACCAGGCATTAGACAGGAGAGGGTGTATCTAAAAGCCATTAGAAGGTAGAGGAATCAATAACATACATTTTTACTGCTGAAGATTATGTAAAAGTGAGAAAACGTTTGACCAGCCAGTTGGAAAATTCAATTTTATTATGGCAACTTGGAAGTTGAGGAAATATTGAGAGATCGTGATCAGAAAGGAACGAATACTTTTGAAATGTAGGTACCCAGTAAATTTAAGAATGTGTGGTGTTTATGTGTTATTAAAAAAGCTTAGTAAAAAATCGCAATCATAAGTATAAGAAGAAATATTTTTGTGCAAAATAAACCGATAATTCGGTCATCTAGAAGAATTGACGATCGTGGTTACTGCGTGAATGAATAAGTGCGGAATAAACCAGAGTATGAGAGTGAAATTGCAAAAGAGTATCCTGAGATGGTTCAGACGTCTAGAAACAATGGACGATGTAGGACTGACAAGAGTGTCAAGGTAAGTTTGAAAAGGGAAACCCAAAGAAAGAAGAGATTGATCAAATAATCGAAATTGCAAATGACCGGAATCTGCAGATTAAGAAAAAGAGAAGTGCGTGCATGAACAGAAGATTTGCACGGGCAGCACAAAATTGGGATATATCCGAGGAGGTAATGGCCAACCCTAGTAGAATGGAGTTTGGATACAATAAGAAAAAATATGCGTTGACTAGCGAATAACAATAAATAACAAAAACAAACAATAAACAACAACAAAAGCAATAATGTACATAACGGTGATTAGATTCGACTCTTGAGTTGTGATTAACGCGTAAAAAAAAAATCATCGAGAAATTAAAATTGTCTATCAGGAACAAATACTACTCCTATAAGTTCTTCTTCTATAATGCTAAGTAAACGCTCTCATAAATTCATTCTCGGAGGCTGAGGTACAGATTTCTACCGAACAAAAAGAGTCTTTAATTTAAAAAAAAAAAAAAAAGGCGGTAGTAACTCAAAATGTTAATGGACCGAGAAAGATCCTTAAAATTCGATCTCTCAACCAGTCCAAGAAGATGAACGGTGTTTTAATATTTCCAAAAATAAATTGCCATTTTTTACCCCGGAGGATTTTCAGCCATTTTACAGGAAAGCTGTCATTTACTTTGCTACAGCGAGTTCCAGTTACGTGGTATGTTCATAAAACAATAAACTTTTATTTCAGCGTAATCAATCGTATGGGATGCAATACTTGACCAGCCACAAAATGGATATAGGCGATTTATGGCGCCCTTGAGATGGTCCTGGACCATTGAATGGCGCCATAGGAAAGAAATCCTCCATCATCATCATCATAGACTACATGGTTTCATAAAAGTTTAATTCTAAAAAAATAAAAGGATCCGAATGTCAAGCTATAATTATGATAATCCGGAAGATAGCTCTGTTGGTAGAACGCTTGCATTCAAAACTAGACGGTTCGGGTTCAATCCTCACAAAATATGTTAGAAATGATTCCCGTTTAGCAGTTAATTTCAAACCTAAAATAAGGCGAAATTCATATTAAATGCATACCCACAAACAGACACGTCTAAGTTCGCGCTAACAAATGCTGTATGTGTACTTCCACATTAAAATCCAAATCTCAAATGAAAAAAGTCCTGCAATTCTCCCCGATTTTCCCTCGAACATTGGCAAAATATAAACATTTAAACGGGTCCTTTACATTTCTCGATTGTGTTTTTTTTTAATTACAAGACCTGTCTCGGATCGTTGTGACCACAGCTTCTATTTCAGAGGTAGCCTGTCACTTTCTTAAGCTAGAATGGATTCCCAGCAATTTCAAACGTTACCTGACATTTTATTGGCCGTACTAAATGTCGGTCACCTGTCATCTCCAGATCGTCAAGGACAATAATCAAATTCCTGCCTGACATAGATATCATAAAGAAACGGAGACAGAAACTGAAATGGGTTGAGGTTAATCAAGAATAAATTACATAAATTCAGACCAGTCTTTAGTCTGATGGTTAACACAATGAACTCGTAATCCGAAAGTTGTGAGTTCGATTCCCAGCGATGCTTAAAAAAATGGTTAAATTTAAAAAATATGCTTTTCACATGGTTGGAAAATTCGATTTCTTTACCAAACGGATAAATAAAATAAAACTGAACACTAGTATGATTTATTGGATGAGTGCTGTTTTTGTGTGTTTCACACCTCAAGAGCCCTCTGCAAGCTTGGTCATCGTTACAGAAAGTTTCAATAATTCAAGCGAAACCCACTTGCGATAAGAGTGGATGGATCTTTGATAAAAAGGACATAAGTTGTTCAACCAAACAAAGAGTATTATTTTTTAAATATATTTTGTAATTAAATATATTTTGTATTGCTTGTGTAAATAACACTGAAAAAGTCGAAAATTAAATGTTTATTTTTTGTACTTCAACTGGAATCGAACTCACGACCTTCCGATTGCGAATCGGTAGCGTTGACTTTGTAGACAGGTGAAATTGTGAAAGAATGGAATATACAGAGTGAATTGAATATAATGAAATTTGAATGAATATGATGAATTTCTACGGTATCTCTTCATGAGGCTGCGTGGAAATTATCCACAATTCATGCATCATGGGGAGCCACTTCGGTATATTGGCTTAAGAAGCCTGAAAACGAGACGCAATGGATCATTTATGGTGTTCTCTCATACAACATCAACATCAACAACCTAATTTACAGTCCCACCCTGTTGGAGAGCTATGGGTTGTATATGCCTGACGACTACACCCGAGGGTGAGGAGATGACTTTTTTCATTTACCGAAAAGCCGTACTGACGACGTGGCCTAATACCCTGTGACTGAGAGTATATTAAAGCTCTTAAATAAGTCGAACATAGATATTTTAAGAGTAATTTAATATGATTTACAAATTTATCAAAATAGTTCCTCCCATCGTGTTGAAAGCTGTTAGGGTGCACTGTAACCAGGGTAACCTGTTTTGCACAAAAAAAAAACAATCCCAAATTATTTTTCCTAAAAAAATCGTGGATGGAATTCAGATTTTTCAATCAGCCTACTTTGAATATTAAACAAACAATAATGTCATTTTCAAAAGAAAAATCAAAAAGAATTTCCCGTCCCGGCCTCGACCGGAGAGGAAACTTTTCCTCAAGAAAAACACCAAAGCTATTTTCTCATGATAATAACTTGCCAGAAACAGAATCGATATAATAAGGTTGGTGGAAAAAAGTTTTTCAAGTTAAAATATGTAAATGAACGGAGTGGGTTTTCTTTTATACATAAAAAAAATATAAAGAATACATATATTGTAGCTATTTCAGTTTTTATAAATATATAATCTAGGTAGAACAGATGGAGTGGGTGTTCTTTTACATATACTTATACAAAATATAAAACATACGTATATATTGTAGCTGTTTCAGATATATAAGACTGACCAACCATTTCCGTTGAAAAGGGGACTTCCCCGCTTCTGAAGGGGCTAGTACCTACTCTTTTTTTTGTAAGGGCTGAGTAAGCTTCGCCAGTATTTTTATTTTGGGTTTGAAATACACACTGAAAAGGGAAATCATTTCTGACCCCCTCGGAGGGATTCGAAGATCTCGGCATGGAATGCAAGCACTCTACCAACTGAGCTATCGACTGGATACTTGGTTTCAATTTAATATTTTGCTACTTGTTGCTTTATTTCTTTGCCTACCGTTCAATTGTATACAAAATAGCTGCTACGATTTCTCACACTATAAAAGTGAAAACTCTCACGTCACATTTCCACGAATAAAATATGAAAACATTTTCCTTCAGACTTTTCAGTTTAATTTGCATTTTCCTATGCGCGATTCATCTTTCAGGCGTCTCGCACATGCGGCGTAAATAATGTATGCTCCCTTTGCAAATACGCGAAATATTTCGCACCTTGTATACAACAAAACATTTAATAAAATGAACGCTTGACAGACGTAATATATTAGCATTGAGAGATGAAAAACAAAAGAAATGTTTTACGTACAAATTTCCATATAATTTTATTTATTTTCATCATCTATGAGTTCTTTGACTAAACGGTTGGTATGAGGCTGACTCCCCCACGCTGTAAAACTTGATAACTCTGTGAATACTTAAGTCTTTTTTTGGGAAAAATTGATGGAAAATTCTAAATGAATTCGGCACGAAGTTTGAACCTAGAGATTTTCTACAGGTCACGCGTTTTTTGACTAATAGGTTGATATGAGTGATATAACTACCAATGCTGTAAAAACTTGGTTCACTTTTGAAAATGTCACCCCGGTTTCAGGGAAAATCAGCAGGAGTTCCTAGGTTTATGTTCATGTAACGTTTGGTTTATTTTATATATGTTTGTATACACATGTAGCATGTGGCAACGCGGCATGCATTAAATATGATTCTTAAATGTCACTTTATCTTTTCAACTTAGATTGTGGATTATAGATAGATCTTGTCCGTCTTCAGTGAAGATTTGCGATCATCATAGTAATTTACACCCTCGATGCTGCTGCACGAAAGAGAGATCTTGTGCTTCTGCCAATCCACGGTCTCAGGTTCTTCAACCAAGATATTCTCTATCAACCAGGAGACTGTCGTTTCTCAGTTACTTCCTGTTTTAGAAGATGCAGGAGGAAACATTTCTCATTTTTCATTATGTGGCCGAAGTAACAACAAAGTATAAAATAGTACAGTGAGATGGTTCGGGCATCTAGAAAGTATGACGGATGCGCGACAAGAATAGTGTAGCCTGTAGGTACAAAGAGAACTTCAAAGGTAATCGTGGAAGGGGAAGACTAAGGAAAGTATGAATGGACCGTAAAGGTCAATAAATAATAATAATCTATAATCTCAGTTGCAAGGATATATTCATTTAAAGCTCTCAGATGTATGCCCACAAACCAACACGTGTAGTTCGCGCTTACAAATGCTGAATGTGTACTTACAAATAAAATCCAAACCTCAAATGAACATAAGCTCCACAACTTTTGCCGACCTTCCTGACACAGGGGTGACATTGGCAAAGTGAACCATTTTTTACAGTATGGGTGGTCAGCCTCATACCAACTTATAAGTCAAGGAATACGAATAATAAATTACATTTTAATATAAAAAAGAACAAAACCTTAAAAAGAAATAAGAAATCTATACAAAAAAATATGAAATTGAAAATTACTGAAATCTACAATTTGAAACCAAGTGAAGAGAGCGATGAATGTCGAGGAGAAAAAGTGTGCAAGGACAAAGAGGAGACACATCTACAGAGGTACTGGCCACTCACTCCTAGTGAATTGGCAGCTGGATACAGTCACAGTTATAGGAAGAAATATTTTGTGAAATACTTAAACGCGAACATATTTCTTGCTTCAAAGCGTGCTGTGATTTTGGACTTGAATATTTTTAATTAGTTCACTCGCCCACGAAATGGAAAGATTTCAAGGAAATTTCAGGAGAATCTGGCGAATGCACAGTCTATATTATCTCATAAGATATTTAATGTTGTGTAAACGAAGGAATTCTTCTGAAAAGGCCTTTGTTCCGTTGGATACAACCGGATTATTTGATTTACAAGGATATTAAAGTTGTAAGATAAAATTTGATTTTTCAATAAACCTAAAAAAATATTGAATTTCAACCAGACTACATATAATCTAGAATGAGAGATTCCGGAAAGCAAATTTCTAGTATCATCAGCGTCAGCCTACAAATCTTCATTTATTTTTGTTTCGTTCAATCATTGGCTCCCAGTAGACCAATTGAAGTTTAATAGTTAACGCTACAGATTCAAAAGCCGAAGGAATTGGGGTGATTTTTTTGCTTTTGTAGCAAAAAATTAAGCTAAAATTCAACGAACTTTAACTTTACTTAGTTCGGTACGCGAAGACCAAAATCGTGGAGGGCTCTTGATGTGCATTTTTATTTTGCTAATTTGCATCCATAAGAATCAAGTATCTAAAATATGTATCTAAAATCTAGGTAAACTGTGAAAAATAAACCGGAACAATAGAAAAATCCCACGGAGTAAGCTTCATTTTATTAGGGCCTCTTTAACGTCTACATCTGTAATCTAAGTTGCATAGATAAATTAACATTTAAAATTCACATTAAATACATGCCCACAAACAGGCACGTGCAAGTTCGCGCTTGCAAATGCTGCATGTGTATATACATACAATTTAAAAACCAAACCTTAAAATGAACATAAGCCCTTCAACTTTTACCGACCTTTCCTGAAACAGGGGCGACATTGGCAAAAAGAACCATGAAAAGTAGAAAATCTAATCTAACTTTTAAAGGAAAAAAATCTGTTTTTTCTCTATTTAAAAAAAAACATGTCACGAATCAATACATTTTACTAAAACAGTCTATATCTTTAAAAGAGCTTGTTAATTTCCCGCTCAAACGCAAAGAACAAAGCGAAATGGCCGATGAAAAGGGATTTTGCATTTAAAAAGGAAATCGCTCAATTACTCAAAGTGCATATGATTAGAGGGCCGATCCTTAATTTGACTAATCCAGTTGGATTGGCCGCAATTTGAAGAGTTGCAATCAGAGTGAGAGAGAGGCAATGAGAACTTCCTTCTTTAATCAACTAAAATTATGTTTTAATATAAGTTGCATAGAAAAATGAATATCCTAAGTCAGGTTTCAATTGCTTCTTTTCTAATTTTGTTGTTTTGACCACCACGTACAAAATGAAAATTATTTACTCCAGCATCTCCAAGGCAAACGTCAAAAAGTGCTGTCAAAAAAAGCTTGTTTCGTTTTTGACGTATGGCACTGTTATCTTTTGCCTCTTTTTTGACGCATGGCACTGTTATCTTTTGCCTCTTTTTTGGCGCATGGCACTGTTATCTTTTGCCTCTTTTTTGACGCATGAAGCTTTTATCTTTTGCCTCTTTTTTGACGCATGACACTGTTATCTTTTGCCTCGTTTTTGACGCATGGCACTGTAATCTTTTGTCTCTTTTTTGACGCATAGCACTGTTATCTTTTGCCTCTTTTTTGGCGCATGGCACTGTTATATTTTGCCTCGTTTTTGACGCATGGCACTGTAATCTTTTGTCTCTTTTTTGACGCATGGCACTGTTATCTTTTGCCTCGTTCTTGACGAATGAAGCTGTTATCTTATACGTCTTTTACGTATGAGGATATTATCTTGTGTCTATTTTTTCCAGTTTCTGTTGCATTTTTGAAGTATCTAACGCGTTGTTATCAATCACATTTTGTTTTTAGTCGTCGGTTGAGCCCACGCTTTGACAAACTAATGATGCATTTGTAAGAAGACCTGTCAATCTATGATGGCCGCAGCTGATTTGTCTTCATACAAATATTACAAGATTCGGTAGGTAAGAATGAACGTGCTTATGAAACTTTCGGCTCAGGCACCATTAGTTTGTCAAAGAGTGGGCTCAACCGACAACTAAAATGTCCAAGAATAGCCCCGTTAGGGACTAAGGCCAAGCGCTATCGGACTTTATCCGTCCATCTTCAGGGGCTAACTTTTTTGACACATGGCGCTGTTATATTCTTTCTTGTTAGTCTTTTTCTTTATTATACACCTATTAGGTTACTATGGAAAAAACTACAACTATTTTTTTTATGTTGATCAATGTGTATGGCTTATCCCCTCACCTGTAAAAATAAATACTTTCAAACGGTCATGTTACCCATTTGGAAATACGAAATAAGAATATTTAAAAAAAAAAAAAAGTATCTTTCTATGATGAAAATCGATCGCTTGTATTCAACGGGTATACAATACTACAAAATATCCAAATTGGGCCGGAAAATTAAGGACAATAGAAAAAATCAAAAGAATAGAATAAAGGAACACAATATGTGGAGATCTTTTTGAATAAACAATATATAAGAGGATGAATTTAAATCGAAAATTCCAAGGAATCCATTATGATCGCAGGAATAACAGAACGGTAGAGATGCCTTTTCTTAGCTCTACTTCAAAGGAAAAGATGGAATACAATGTGAATCTTTCGAGACATGTACGAAATATAATTCCAGAATCGTATGCGAAGGCTATTTTTCAATAATAAAATTTATCAGCCGAAAGAAAAATATATTGTAACTAAAAGTACTTTTTGGATCGTCCAGCAGGCGCTGAATTATTTTTATCTCATTAGCTACGATGTGTTGCGATTCACGACTTAATTTGAACACATGATCTCTCTTAAATCACCTCCTGGATCTGCTCCATCTCACTATATCCTCAATTTGACAGGTTTTTTGTATGTGGTCATTGCGAATACGATCTCGTAATTTTCTGCCTGTGATCATTCTAACATCTTTCATTTCAGATATTCTGAGTAGTCCTTTTGATATTCTTGTGTCTGCATTAGCTTCAACACTATATATTTAATACCTAATTTACAAAGAAACATAAATCTGTAAGATTAATATTAAATGTATACCAACAAACAGACACGACTGAAGTCACTCTTGCACACAACGCATGTGTAGTTAAAAAATAAACCAAACATCACAAAGAGCATAAACCTTGCAACTCCTGCCACCTTTCCCTGAAACAAATGTGACATTGGCTGAGTGAACCAGTTTTTAGATTGTACATACACAAACAACACACAATCGTTAGCAGATCATACCATCGCTCATATGATATGTTTTTTTCTCATTCACACAATTTTCTCACAAAAAATCACAAAACGATTTGTATCAAATTGATCGCAATTAAGATAGGATAACATGCAAATCAAAAAGCCGAACGAAGAGGAAGAAATCATGTCAGCAACAGTAAATCTATCTACCTTTTATATTATTCTTTCGATGCATGCAGGAACAGTTCTACACATATGCACGAGTAGGTATGTATGTATACCTCGGCGTACCCGGAAGAAGCCTTCGCTTTTAGCCGTTCTATTTGCCTTCAGAATCACGATCTCTTGGTTCGTCAGTTCGATACAAACTCTTCTACCGGTTTACTTGAAGTAGGTAGACAGTTAAGTAGTCATCGCGAGCTACGTGGCTTGGAAATGGTGGTTTTGAAATGTGTTGAAGTAAACGATAGGAGAAAATGCATCTAGAGAAAAAAAAAGCATGTGAGGAAGACAGAAAGGTAGAAGAACAATGCGAAAAATGTGTGCTCTTTTTTCTTGAAAATATTAGCGGTCTACGAGATCGCAATCAAGTAACACATATAGTGCAGCTTCTTGCCGCGTTGTCCCCTCATACTAACATATTAATCAAGGAATACAAAAATTTCGGAAAGTGAAGAAATAATTAACAGATTTCAAATCTAAATAAACTTAAACTTAGAGTAAATTTTAATTTTCAATCAATCCACCATACTGAAAAAAAAAATTATTCACTTTCCTAATTCACTCCCGTTTCAGGGAATGTCGGCAAAAGTGGCAGGGTTTATGTTTATTTAAGGTTTGGATATCCATTTTTAAAATTGTTACACATGCAGTATTTGTAAGCGCAAACTTACAAGTATCTGTTTGTGGGCATGCATTTAATAATAATTATAAATGTGAATATATCTTTGAAACTTGGATTATAGATGATAATTAATTGATGCATCTATTATCTATAATCTAAGTTGCAAGGATAAATTCATTCAAAGCTCTCAGATGTATGCCCACAAACAAACACGTGTAGTTCGCGCTTACAAATGCTGAATGTGTACTTACAAATAAAATCCAAACATCAAATGAACATAAGCCCTACAGCTTTTGCCGATCTTCCCTGACACAGGGGTGACATTGGCAAAGTGAACCATTTTTTACAGTATAGTGGTCAGCCTCATACCAACCTTTAAGTCAAGGAATACGAATAATAAATAACAAGCATCATACACATACACAATGGTGAGATAAATTTGCGAGGATGCTCTCTGCAACGCGAATTTGTAGCTACTCAGTCGGTAGCATGCTCTCCCTCAAGATACATGTAATCTCTGTACTTCTACCGGCCACATCTCCACAGTACATCGCAAGAAGTTCGCGAAAAATCAGCTTGCTATATCAGGCATTGGCCGGTGTGGTGCGGCATGTGGGTGGGGGTACGCGGGCCTTGCAACCCGGGGGAGGTTTCACTTTTATTTCGTTCCCTCCCCCCGGCATCCCCCACAATACCCCGCTCCCCCTTCCACCCCGGTCCGCGCCCCGGGCGACGCTATCCGTCAGACGAGACGAGAGAAGGAAATTTGCAGTGCGTTTTGATGCCGCAAAATATTAGCTCTGTTGAAGTTTACTTGTGAGAGGAGTATAAGGAATAGAGGGAAAAAATGGCGGCTGATCTGTAATGACGGCTTAGGAGAAAACTAGTAATAACTACCTTGATGAAACAATTATTGGTTATCTATGTATTATGCAATATTACAAAAGTTAGCCTCTAATGTAGATATTGATTTGCTCTAGGTCCTGTAATTGTTTTTTATTCTTTTATTACAGCTCCTTGACTTCTAGATTGGTATGAGGCTGACCGCCCATAGTGTAGGTAAACAAAGGTGCTTGATTTGGTGTGCATACATTTTTTCGATTTACGTTTTCAAGGTGCAGGATATTAGTTGCCACCTCGACAACACCCACATCTTGCAGCACTCCAACAAGAGCTAAAGACCTCTAGATTCTCTAAAATCTTCCGCACAGGATTCCTTAAAGAAAGCAAGCTTCAGTTACTATTACTACTTTTTTATGCGTCTACGTCTATTTAAGAGTAAGCTTTGCTTTGGTTCTTTGGTCCGGGCCGGGTAGCGACGCAGACTGGGGTGGATGTGGGGGCGACGAAAGAGGCGGCCGGGGAGGCGGTGCGATCGATCGCCGGGGTGGGCGGGGGCGGCCGTGCCCGCCGTACTAATGCCGCATCTCCCGGGCGAGCCCAGCCGGGGCGCACCTGCCGCCCCCCCAACGCCCACTTCACCGCCCGGATATGCAAGCCGCCCCACTCCCACCCTAACGCCCCCCCGGATACGCGTTCCGAGAGTCAGTCAAGTCTCAGCCCACTACAAACTGAGAAACCTATTAACAAGTAGTGTGTTCCTTGACTAATAGGTTGATATAGCAATGAGGTTGACCCCACATGCTCTAAAGAAAAGTTCACTTAATAAACGTCAATCCTGTTTCAGGGAAGCACTGCAAGTCTTGCATTTGAGGTTGGGGTTTTAATGTTGCAGGTCCACATGCGTTATGTGTAAACGTGAACTTATGGAAATGCATGTAATATGAATCTTAAATATAATATATATTCGCAGCTCATATTATAGATTATAGTGTCGTAACTAAATGTAAGCTCCTTAAAGACCACATTTCGATATTTTCTGTTGCTATTCAATTATACGTAGAGGCAAAAAAAAAAACAATCTACGTTTACTTTAGATTAAGAAACTTTTCAGAACAACGCATTCTGCCCGGGTTATCTATGGATAGCCATCAAGGGCTGACCCTCAATGCTGTAAAAATATGGTTCACTTTCCCCATTGTCACGCCTGTATCACGGTAGGTCGGCAAAAGTTACAGGAGGTATCTTCATTGGATTTGTTGTTTTTTTATTTGTAGCATTTGTAAGCGCAAACTAACTTATAAGTCTGCATGCATCTTTATGAATCTAAGATGTTATTACATCTCCGCAACTTAGGTTAGATTAGAACAGCTTAGATTTAAGCACCGTCTCAGGTTGCCGTGGCAATGATGCAGCGGTGGGACGAGACATGAATGGCCCTCGGATACACATGCCACCTTCCCTGACGCCCACCTCAGCCACCTTTCGGGTATGCACGCCACCTTTCGGGCATGCCCGCCACCCTTCGGGTACTCCCGCCACCCTTCCGGCGGAGCGTCTTGGGTTTAAGCGAGGTGCATCGTGAGAGATTGACGGAGGACACTTTTTTCCTTCCAGGATGTTCGGGTTTATTGCAGCCTCCACCTTGCTTGCATATAAAGCAACAGTATCAAGAAGCGAAGCCGAACCAAATTATTTTAAAATTTTCAGGAACCTCTGGTATTTTTTTACATAAATAAACAATAATTAATTAGGACGATTTATTTGGTGAGTACTTAATTAAAGTAAATTTCAATTTTCAATCAAGCCACCATACAGAAAAAATGGTTCACTTTGCCAATGTCACTGCAGTTTTCGGAACGGTCGGCAAAATTTGTAGGGTTTATGTCCATTTGAGGTTTGGATTTTAATTTGTATGTACACATGGAGCATTTGTAAGCGCGAACTTACACGTGTATGTTCATGGGCATGCATTTTATAAGAATTTTCGTAAATTAATACTCATTATAATCAGTGGAATACAACAAAGTTTTTAAAATCAAATATATTAATGTAAATTATTTGCAAAATAGATTACAGATTTACAGAATTGATGAGGCATTTTCTTTGTAACCTTTCATTTTTAAATATTTCAAAATTAATCGTATGCGGTTACGAGGCAAGTGAAATTAAATCAAGTACGACCGGTATAGAAACTGATGATATGATTGACATTGTTTTACAAATTTAAAACATGTTTTTTTTAAGGTTCAATTTTGTAGAAACACAACTGCGGTTTAGCACCACTGTTACACTAGCACTGAGGTCTAACGGACATTTAATACCGTCTTGCTACGACACTGTGAAAAAATCCTTTACTCCTTCAGGTCCTGTCGCAGCTACTTCAAAAGCGAATCCACCTCTAACAAAATATACTTCACTCCTCGGATATTCTGATCTCCTAATATATGCTAATAAAACGTGACGTAGCTAAGCTACACATATAGTGTAACTTCTTGCCGCGTTCACTCCAAAGATTTCGCATGCGGCGAGAGGATCCTATTCATTTTTACAGGTAAAGGGTCCGGCATTACGACGACCATTTCAGTCGAAGAGGGGGTATCCCAGCTCCCGAGGAGAATGGTACTCATTCTTGACGGTATTTTTATTTTGAGTTTGAAATAAGCACCGAAGTGCTCTGAGCATGGAATGTAACTCACAAAAGTTGCATTTGTGAGCACGAATTTAATAGGAATCTAAAATGTAATACATATTTGCAACTTAGATTATAGATTAAAGATACAGATATACTGCTTTAAGTATTTTTATTTCCGTCTTTAATTTTGTTCTGCCATTAAGGGCTGAATTAACGAGCCCTCATGCCACCCCCAAAAGGGTGTTGCTTTTTACCGTCTCCTTGCTACCACAGTCTCTCGCCGGGCCATTACATAACGCACCGGTGGAGGGAGGAAATCGCTTCCACGCAAACCAAACGGTGGGGGGTTCGAATCCGTGAGAAGCTCAACGTTCTCTCGCTAGTATGGAAGACTTGTGAGATGTGCACTTATATGATGCGAAGGTCTATCAAAATTGGCAAACTGATTTTTCGAAGGATACACTTTTCTACTATAATAAAAGTTGCAAAGATATATTGACATTTACAGCTTGTATTCAATGACGCCCGCACTTGTCATATTTACAAATATAATTACTACACCGTTAAGTTATGAAACTTTTCGGATATTATACGAACCGTTATGGGAGAACTTATGTCATTCTCGACGTTTCGTTGGCGACGTAGCAACATTTTCGGATACACCCAGAGAGGAGCATCCTCAATCGTGGAGGATTTCGATGGCATACAAAAGAAAATCTCAAATGAACATAAACCTTACAATTCCTGCCGTCCTTCCTTATTTTCAAAAGTGTACCAAGTTTTTACAGTACATTTTTACATTATGGATTGTCTGTTGGTTCAATTACATATTTTTTGTTTTTTGAATTACATGTTGATATGAGGTTGATCACCTATACTGTAAAATATATTTCACTGTATCAATGTCATCTCTGTTTGAAAGGGAAGTGCGGCAAGAGTTGCAAGGTTTATTTTCATTTAAGATTTGTTTTTTTTTTTTTGTAAGTACAAATGCATCATCTGTAAGCGCGTACTTACACGTGCCTTCTTGAAAACATGGATTAAATACGAATTTAAAATACAAATGCATATTTGTAGTTATAGATATTTTATAGATAAAAAGTAAAGGTAATAAAATACCACAAGCATGATGTTAAAATGTTTTCCGGTGCACACAGGTGAGGAGGAAATGGTAGTGAGAAATGGGGAGACTTCAGGCATCCCTTTCTTTCCACATTCATCCCTCAGTCTGTCTCACTGCATCCCCGAGCTCCTGTCTGGTGGGGGTGTGAGTAGGTTGGCGCTTTCCAGTCCCACCCTGTTGGAGTCTAATGAACGTGTATGATTTACGAGCGTGTAAGGTATGAAACCGGCAAGTAGCCTGAAATCTATTCTGCAATATTGAAAACCATAACGTCTGTTTTATGATTTTTGTTTATAAAAGTTTTCTCAATTTAAAATTTGTTTTAAAACAGTGTAGCTGGTATGTGCACTATACAAAGATGAATGCATACAAAAATAAATAACGTTGTTCTCTTGATGTTCCATGTGTGATCACATCAAAAGCGCTCGAGAAAATACACCAACTCGTGAAGAATAACATTGTTTTTAATTTTACTTCATTATATTTATCTTCAATAAACAACCCCTTAAAAATTAAAATAAATAAATAAAATGATTGTTAACATAGTCCGGTCGATAGCTTAGTGGTAGAATGCTTGCATTCCATGCCGAGAGCTAGGGTTCGATTCCCAGCAAAGGTGTAAGAAATGATTTCTTCTTTCGATGTTTATTTCAAACCTAAAATACAATACCGGCATGATTTACTCATCTCAAGAAACAAAAACAAGCCCCTTCCAGAGCTGGGAAACCCCCATATCAACTGAAGCGGTTGGTCAGTCTCACACCAACGTATAAAAAAAATATATCCAAACAAACGATAAATTAAAAAAATATATACGAAATATAATGTAACAATTCAAAAACACATTTAAACTGATTTAAAAGCCATGACCGCCCTTGCCAACATTGCATATCAACCGCATTTTTTTTTCTTAGTAGATTAGATTTTAGACATTGTGTTTATGGGTTTATCCTTCTGGATTTAGGCCTCTTTTAAGGATATTTCCCTTCACAAAAGGATCTCATTTGAATAAATCTTTATCTTCGTTATAGAACATTAACGTTTCTTTTACGAGGCAACTTTATACGAGAGGCCTCTTCAGAGCAGTTAATACTTAAATGGAAAAAACGAAATTTATGACCATCATTTTAGGAAAAAGATTTTCCAATAAAAATGTAAGGTATTGCTAATCTAAGTTGCAAAGAATGTTCACGCATTGAATGTCAACTCCTCACACATACAGAAGCTGGCTCATGTCTATTATCTACAGTCTAAGTTATATAACATTAAAAAAATCATATTAAATGCATGCCCACAAACAGACACGTGTTAGTTAATACACGCGCTTACAAATGCTGCATGTATACTTACAGTTCAAAAACCAAACATCCAAATGAACATAACCCCTACAACTTTTGCCGGCCTTCCCTGAAACAGGGGTGACATTGGCAAATTAAACCATTTTTTACAGCATGGTGGTCAGCCTTATACCAACTTATAAGTCAAGGGATATGCAAATCTTTAATATAAATTGTAAGGATATAATAGCACTTAATTAATATTTAATGCATGCCCATAAAAAGACACGTGTAAGTTCCGATAAAGCATGCTTAATAATTTGTACATAAATATAAACATAGCACCAAATGTCAGATGAACATAACCTTGCAACTCTATATTCCATTCCAAGAAATAGCAGTATAATTGACAAAGTGAAACATTTTTTGTAGTACCTATTGTAAGGTCACAAAGGTTCATCAAACTTCACATCAACTTGGTCTTGCTTGCAAAATTAACGCCGGCTAGCCACAAACAATCATGCAGAGGGTTCGTGAGGTGTGATTTACGCAAAAATAAAAACAAAATTTATAAAATATAAGTGCATATAAAATATTTTAAAACATTAATTACGCTTTGGTATTTAGAAATTATTATCTTAAATAAGTATACATAAATAGGTTTTAATTAAATATTTATCATCAATAAAGAAAACCTCAAACAGTTCTATTTTCAGTATTTCAATCATTATTTGTTCCTTCTAAAGGTTACGCACATTATTAAATAATCGTTTCCACTAAATTTTATTCCATTTTGGAAATAACTGGAAATCCATCGTTTCTAAATTTATAATGCCAGGAAATATGTGTTTCCTCTATTTAATTTTAGTATTTCTTTGAAATAAAATAATGAATAAAGCAAAATAATAATAAACAAAGTATATAGTTTGTCTTTTATTTTAGAGATAAGAAAAATCATTTAAATTTTTTTTTTTTTAATATAAAATAATTATAAAGAATTTTAGCTTGTTGAAAGCTCTCACCAAAGTAAATTAAACATTAAATAAAGCTGTATTTTTTGCAGTTCTTACTCGCCTACCTTTAGGTCTCCTGTGGATGCTGGTAAAAAGGCCAAGGAATAAATAAAAATGTAAAGGTTTTTATAAAAAAAATCCTTAATAACCATTTATCTTTATTTTAGTTCTCTCTTGCATATTGTTCAATAAAGTCTCCTGAAGATAATGGTTAAGGGGAAAACAAAATTCTCCAACAAACGGTTTATTCAGTCTTTCTTACGTGAAAAAAAATTAAACAGAAAATAGAATGGATAAGAAGAAATTATATCATTAAGATTTTATTCGTGCAGAATTTATGTAAAGTTACGTGAAACAGTTTGCAGTAATGTACGCCCGTTAGACAAGGCGGGGCAGTAATGGTTTTTCATTATTATAATACGTATAAATCTGAAGGAATTACTTAACTTTATATTTTTCTTGTAAACAAAAGCGCTTGATTAATGTAAGGCATTAAATAACTTTTAAAAAGTTTTGCAGTTTATGAAAAATAATTTTAAAAAAAACAACTAATAATGTAAAATTTTAATTAAATGTTTAATTTATTAAACACAAGTTTTTCTCATGAGTTGATTTACTTCCTCGAGCGTCCATCATTAGCAAGAGGACAACCTCTTGATAATGATGTGATAGAATCGAAAGCGCTCGAGTAAACATATCCAGTCGTGAAGAAAAAAAAATGTCTTTTATTTTTAGAGTATTATTTTACAATTAATCTTCACAATGTCAATACACAAAGTCTTCAATAAAAAAAATAACTAAGTAAACCTACTTGACTTTTCTGGTCTAACGTGAGAAAGATAGCTATTTTTAGCGACGGTCAAGTTCGCAGAGGGCTCTTGAGGTGTGATTCACACAAAAACAGCGATAAGAAAAATATATCATACTAATATTTAACAATGTAATTCTCCATGTTTAATATTTGAAAGTACAACAACATGCGGGCTGCAGCTTTTAGAAGACAATATTCACTGTAATTATTATAAACCATCCCCTAAGATACTTAACGATTCATTAAATTTCTTAGAAAAGCAAATTTAATCAAAATTGCAATAAAATATGCAAATTATTCTGATGTTTAAATTTAGAACGGTAGGGATGGGGGGCATTCGAAGATAATTAGAATATTCAGTATGGGCAGAGAATTATTCAACCATTCAGTATTTAATATTATCATTTCGCAATGACTCGGATCGGCGGTCACGCGACTGGAATTATTCATAAAAAGACCGGATTACAATAAATGATTATTCAGCGGTTGGGATTTAAAACTTCATTAAAAATTCGAATATCATTCATTCAGAATTCGAATCTATTATTTTCCCCTCTATAGAGAACAATCCAGTAACAATTTCAATGTTAAACTTAAATTTATGTTATTCAAAGTCAGTTATAGACTAAACTTTAAGTTTTTATTAGATTTTAGTTCTGAATGTCATTGTTTGAGAAAAAAATAAAGTTTGATAGAAACTTATCCACTTGGTGTATTTTGTCATCCAATAGCTTTAAAGTTATTCTAAAAAAAATTAAAGTTTAATGAACAACTGACTCTGAATAAACTAGGGTTGAATTAATCTCATGACTATTAAGCTCGAGGCTTAGAAAAATTCCAAATGTAAAATAATTGAAATTTATGCATCCCCACACAACCACAACCAGATATTAGTAAAATTGATAATCTAAGTTGCAAAGACATTTTAAAATACATATTAAATGCATACCTTCAAGCAAAGACATCGACATCTTAGTTGTTTGTCTTACGTTCAGAGGTAATTTCACATGTTTGTACGTGCACTTGATCAATGTGTCTAATGCATGCTGGAAATTGATTTTAAAAATATTAAGAACAACTCTCACATTATCGTGTTAATTACGTTTTTTCCTTAGTTCAGATTGTGTACAATGTGATTGTTAGACAATTTCATTGAAAGGTCATCTTTGAATAAAATGGTAGATAACCCAAACAAACACTGTGTCAACATGTCAGTTCGCGGTTACTAATTCTGCATGTGCACTTACAAAATAAAGACCCAAATCCAAAATGACCATAATACCTGTAACTTTTGCTAACCTTCCCTTAATGGAAACAATGGAAAGTGAAATATTTTTTTACAATATAAAGTGACTTACATCCCGTATTACATATTATTGTTCCAGAAAGCTCAAAATAATTATGATTCCAAAATAAATTCGAATTCGAATAATCAATTTCCACTCAAATAAAAATATCGAAAATCCCACATCACTGCCCGAATCTTCATACAATCACAACGAAAACAAGCATACATTTTTTGGGAAAAAATGAACATTCCGAGAACGAAACAAAAATGGAGCTGGAATAATAACCTCATTCTATAATGAAGTGACACCGTCTGATTGATGGGATCGCCATTATTTTTGAGTTCCATTTGACGACCAGTGATTGATAAGAGCGGCAATTTTTGTACATTTTTTTTTCGAATCTCCGAATAAATTTCGCAAAAACATTCCCACGAGGTTAATTATCATTTTACTTTCACCCATACAATTTTTACTTTGCAGACACATTGTACTGGTTTTTTTTTAAACTTAATTACGTAAAAACATCTTTTTTTGTTTTTCTTTATTCATTTATTTAATTTATGTGTTGCAACATCCGCAATCTATAATATTAGTTGCAAAGATATATAAGCATTTAAGATTCACTTTGCCAATGTCACCCCTGTTACAGGGAAAGTCGGCAAGAGTTGCAGGGCTTATGTTCATTTGAGATTAGGTTTTTATATTGTGGGTCTACATGCGGCATGTGTTAGCGCGAAATTATACATGTCTGCTTGTGGGAATGCGTTTAATATGAATCTTATATGATATATTATCTTTGCAGCTTAAATTTAGATTTAGATGAGATTAGATTCGTGTTAACTGTATGCCCACAAGCAGAGACGTATATATTCGCGCTTACAAATGCCGTATTTGAACTTACAAAATAATAACCCAAATCTCACATAAACATAAGCCTTGCGACTTACCCGTGAAACAAGGGTGACATTGGCAAAGTGAACTTTTTTACAGTACTTACGGTTGGTCAGTCTCATTACGAACCTAGTTATAAATTAATAATAATATTAGGATGATTTCTTTGGTGAGCGCTGTTTTTTGTGTAACACATCCCAAGAGCATTCTGCGAGCTTGGTCGTCGCTGTAAAAAGCACCAATTCTCAAATAAGACCCAGATGCTGTAAGGCTGGATGGACCTTTAGTGACCGGTCTTTGGTAAAAGTATGTGAATTTTTCCCCCAGCAAAGAGGATATTTGAAAATATAAATGTTATACTTTTTGTGCTCCGCGGGGACTCGAATCCACAACCTTCCATTTACGAGTCAGACGTGTTAACCATTAGACTAGGTACGGACCGGTCAAGGAAGAAATTCTTTAAATAATAAGGTAAAATAATATCGATGAAATGAAAGAATTTTGCAAAGATATAACAGTTTTTGTTTGATTAATCGAAAAATGTATGAAACTTTTGAAGTCAATCAATTAAATGGAGAAAGGGTAGCGCCGCGAAACTAGCATTATCAAATTTTGCAGTTTAATAGTTTCATGAATATATTACCAAGTTTTTTGCAATTATTCAATGGATGCCGCACAGATGTTCAAAGCTGGCCAAAAAGATAATAGAAAAATCTCGTATGTTTTTTGTTTTACTGTTACTGATGCTGTCGCCGTTCCACTTAGGGTGGCCGGTACCTCCGCAGATGCGTCTCAACTTTTTTCCTGTCCTTGCATACTTCTTTGTTCTCTCAACATTCATCATCCTCATACATACTCTTCTCTTATTCTCATTTTGTTCTAATCTAAGTTGCAAAGATATGTTACATTGGAGATTCACATTACATGCATTTTCACAACCAGACACGTACAAGTTCGCGCTTGCACATGCCGCATGTGAACCTACAACACAAAAACCAAATCTCCAATGGATATACACCCTGCAACTCTTGCCGTCCTTCCCTGAGACAGGGGTGACATTGGCAAACTGAACCATTTTTACAGCATCGATGGTTAGCCGCATACCAACCATATGATATTGATATTTTTTTATAAATATGTGTGCTTTTAAAGATTTCTTCCAGTAGTGTCGATGTGATGTTGAAGAAGCCTATCGCAGATATGGACGAAACGTCTAGAAGCTCCAGCTCAGATGGACCAAAAGAAGTCTCCATTGGCGTACAATTTCATTTTACATTTTTATTCTACTTTGTGGGAATATAAACAATGAAATCTATTTTTATTTTTTTAATAAGTGTACAAACATGCTAAATTAGGCTTTTCGTAAATGACCAAATTAAAAAATATATTCAACATTTTAAAAAATCATCTACAAACAGAATACACTTTTTAAAAGACAATTAAAATGCATTCGACCATCTTTCCCTGCTCGCCTCATCTGTGTGCACTGGCTGCTTGAAGTAATATTATACGCGTACAATGCAATCTGTTTTTTTCAGCGAAATTAGAAAAACTTTTAAGTATTCTCGAGCGCAACCAGACTCTCTACCTCAAGCATAAAACTTCACATTTCAACACAAGCGTTTTACCAAAAATACATGAAAACTTACACTCCCACAGGAGGCACTACTAAAGTCTTCATAGATGTTTTAATAAATTGCTATAGTTAAGTTTAATTAATAATGTTTTCATACTTGGATTATTGAAGAGTGAAATGCAGGGATTTCTCTCCAAGAATTCATTTTACAACAGCTCTCAGCAGATGAACTCTTTGTCAAAGAAAATTATTTTATAAATCTCTTTATATTTTTAATCAAGATGTCTCTCCACCCTACTCCACTGTGAGTTTTACTAGTGCTGTGTAAGAAAACTATGAAATACCTTGTAGTACAATAAAACACTTTTATGTTTTTGCTCCTCTGGGTTCGTTTTGGAAAATGAAATAAAATGCAACTGAGCTGCACATATAGAACATCATTTTACCGCGTTGTCCTCCAAGAGGTCGTGTGCGACAAGAGGAAGTAAATACTTTAACAGATAAAGAGGACATACTAAACAACTTTAATTGAAGAGGGGGCAGGTTCTCATTTTTGTCGAAGCTGAGAAATCCTTGCGAGTATTTTATTTTGGGTTTGAAATAAACACGGACACGGGTAATCATTTCTGAAACCGTCTGTGGGGCTCGATCCTTAGCGCTTTGGCATAGAATGCAAGCATTTTACCAACTGAGCTATCGACGTCAATGCTTCCTTTTTTTTATATAAGTGGGAAAATGTATTGTTATGAATGCATACGTTCATGCCTGCATGTTTTTGTGATTGTGTGTCTAGGCATATTTACTGGCTATAAATATGTGTGTGTAGACGTAAGTGGTTGATATTTTGTACCTTGTACTTCTCGCACTCTTTAAAAACATATATTCTAGAGGCGTCTCGTGTGGTAAGGAGCTCGCGAGAATAGCCTTGGTCAGATATAAATACAGGCTGCGGTTCTGTGAAGCTTTAGTGATCCTTTAACGCCCAGCCGTGAAACCGCCAATACAGAAGTTACAGAAAGAACCATATAATGTTGTTCAAAATAAATTGAACTGCAATTTTATTAAAAAGGAACCCGAAATAAATCATAAACGTATTTTTACTGATAAAATTCCAGAAAATAAGTCCTGCATCCATCCATGGAGTTAATAATTCTATATCGATGGATTTATCAATATACTACTTCTCCAACGTTAATTACAGATAATTATTCGAAGTGAACGTATAAACGCAGAGCATTCCAGCAATTGGAAATATAATTTGATGAAAGCGATTAGGCAAACAACACAGAATTCATTGGAATCGCTGGTCATTAAAAATGTATGGAAAACTTTCAACCTCTCACCCCTTGCAATTAGGAACTCGGAAGCTTTTCATAATATCACAGCCCCAGTATAAAACATAACGTTCCACCTCAACCACACTCTTAATCATAAAATGTATGAAACCTAAAATGCTTAGTGGAGGCGCTGTTTCAGTTTCTATACATTTTATTGATACTTGAGGAAGACTGATGGGAAGAAGCAAGGAGTTGAAGCAAGGCTGGAAGGAGACAGTATGGAGAGTCTTGCACCTGTGTCTGCAAACGCTTGCAACAGAAGAATCCAGATTTGTGATAGTCAACAATTTTTAACGTTTACTTTTTTATTTTGTTGCTTGTTGTATGTGTTAGTGTTGTAATGAATTTTGTTTAACTAATATTTTTTTCAGCTTTTCTGTTTCACCTTTTTGTCAGTCAACATCTTCCAACGATAACTTAACACAAGCAGTGCTATTGACAAAGCATTTGATATATGGCTGATCTTCGGATCATCGTTATTTTGTAAGAAAAGTTCATTGTAGACTGCGGATGGGCCATGACTTTGCTGATTGAGAATAACGCCGAAGATATTCAAAATGATTCCAAAACCATTGAGTGAAAGATATTGATGTTTGTTATAAGTGTTAGTATTGCAATGTTGTTGTGTTGTATTGATTTTTTTCATTTCTTGCTATAGCTGAAGGTTATAAAGAAAGTATTGATTTAGTGTGATTTTTTTTTGTATCGCCTTCTGTCTCTGTAATGGCAGAGGTCTATTCTTAAAATTAATTTTTCTTTTTGTAAAATTACATGTGAAAAGAGGTTTTTCAACTTTACATGTTTATGTCGTAATTCAAGACCCCTTCGGAGATAGCGTCCCAAGAAGTTACACTATATGTGTAGCTTAGTGGCGTTGCGAGTTGCGTTGATTCATTTTACATTTATGATTTTATTCTGTCATACATAAAACAGTGATTTCATAAAATTCTTAAAACGTATAAAATAAATAATTTAATATTTTTTATTTATTTAATTGAAAGATTCAAATCAAAACACTGTTTCGTATTTTCACGATTATAATTATTTATTATTTAATTTTACAAACGTTTTCAATAATATATCATCGTCAGGTATACAAAAATTTAAATCAAAAGTCTGACGATGATATATTATCGAAAACGTTTGTAAAATTAAATAATAAATAATTGTAATCCTGAAAATACAAAACAGTGTTTTGATTTTAATCTTTCAATTAAATAAATAAAAAATATTATTGAATATGAATTGAATTTTCACAGTGTTAATACACAAACAATTCAAAATATAAAAAAAAAAAAATATCATTTAATGAAATGAAAATGGGAGTAACTTAATTATCACATTTTTATTTTATTAAATAACTTATTGAATGTTTACAAGTTGATATTAAAAGGTTGGTTCAACATACATTATTAATTTCTAGAGATTAATTAACGAGTTAATAAACAAATACATTCATACCTTTTTTTTTAAGGAAATAAAATCTACAACAACAGATATTTCAATTATCTATTAAACCATTTGTTTTGTGCTTTCTTACTTCAAATGCAAAAATAATATAAGCACATTCATCCATACACATCAATCTATTATTCATTTTATGAAAATAAAATTGAAGGAATACTTAATTTATTGAGGATTTTCCTTATTTGTTACATTGACATTTATTGAAATCGTTTTATATACAATAATAAACTAAAAATATTAATTCTCTGGAATCGCGAATTAATTCCAAGAAGAGATAATTTCCTTCTTTATTTAGCCATATTTTCTTTATTCCATCATGATTATTATTTGTGGTTTATTATCGGAAATTAAAATAAGAAATACGATTTAAAAAAATAAACTTGTAAATGTTTCTTGACTTAAAGGTCGGTATGTGGCTGACCACCCATGCTGAAGAAAATGGTTCTCTTGGCAATGTCATCTCTGTTATAAGGAAGGTCGGCAACAGTTGCAGGGTGTTTGTTCATTTAAGATTTGGGTTTTTATGTTGTAAGTTCAAATGCGGCATGTATGTACAAGCGCGAACTTATTTGTGCTTACTTGTGAAAATGCTTGTAATGTGAATCCCAAATGTTACATATCTTTGCAACTTAGATTAGATTAGATTAGAACGCAGATTTGAAAATAATTATTTTTCTTTTTGCAAAAGACACATTTAAGGTATTCATAGGTATGTAGATAGGCATTCATTCCAGAAAAGAAATTTTCTTTTTAGAGAATGAATAATATTTTCATTTTTTAAATATGATTGCATTATAACACAACATCTAATGAATTAAAGGTCAAGACACATAGCTTGCATGACTCCCATTTTGACCATGTGCAATGAACTCACCACAAATTTCATAGAAAATGTAATTATGACGTCACACGGCCACACAAAGTTGCAAGGTAAAAAGCAGAATAACATTTTGTTACTGGTTGCTAAGGACCCTAGTCACATAGACTTGCCACGTTTTTACAATTATAATAACTTCACATTCAAGTTATTAAATTGTTCGGATATAAGACGAACCGTTATGGAAGAAATAACATAATTCTCAACGTTTCGTTGGTGACGTAGCCAACGTCTTCAGGAGGCAATACAATTGAGGATGAACTGAGTTTATTGTCGGTCGTATTGGCAAGCCTAATGGTATTGAGGAGATTTCCTTTCAGGTAGAAGAAGGAAATATTCAGGATACAAGTTTTTATCTCCAGAATGTCATATATTTTCTATTATATTTTTTAGTGTTGATCTGTTAACACAGTGAAAGTCCATTTTTATAAATATTTAAAAATCAAAATGGTAAAACATTGTTTTAATTCACTTTATTGTCATATATTTTCAATTGAACTTAAGCCTTACAACAATATTTCCGAAGAAAAAAGACGATACCGATAGATTGTCCATTAGAGACTTAAGTGTCATAAAATAAACTACCTAAGTATTAAGCTCAACTTACACAGATAAGTAATAGATAGTGATATGGATTATGTCATGTTGTATGAAAGCACTGGCTGTTAAACTTTTACAGATAAAGTTACACCAAAATACTATTTTGTAAATATGAATAGATATTGAAAAAATGACCATAAAATTTCCGGTCAGTAGCTCAGTTGGTAGAGAGTTAGCGTTCAATCCAGAAGAATAGGTTTTGATCTCACAATTATCTTAAATATTCACATGAGTAATCTTTGCAACATAAATTTTATACAAAGATAAAAAAAAACTATGAGAATTTAGTGTTTTCACGACTCATTCCTTTGCCAAACCACCTGTTTATGAAGCTAGTTCCTGTATTTGTGGTCATATTCCAAATTGATCAGTCTTTTCAAAACAAATATACAATCGTCACATCCTTTCAGTGTCTCAAAGCAAAGGCAACAAAACACGCAATACAACACTACGCAGCTAACAGCCCTGCTACAAAGTATCAGCACATCAAACGCCACCTCCCCAATACCACAATTTCTGCGACACTCTAACAAGAGCAGTAGTCCTGTAGATTTACTGAAATCTAAGGAGTCTCCCGCACATAGAAACTTGAAAAAGCTCAAACTTCCTACAAGCTATTGACCGGTCCGTAGCTTAGTGGTAACACTGCGGACTCTGAATGGGAAGGTTGTGGGTTCGAATCCCAGCGGAGCACAAAAAACATACTATTTATATTTTCAAATTCGCTCTTCGCTGGGTTGAAAAATTCATAAGCCTTTACCAATGACCGGTCACCAAAATGTCCATCCAGCCTTACAGCAACTGGGTCTTGCTTGAGTATTTGCGCTTTGTAGCGACGACTAAACTCGTACACCTCTGCGGCACTACAAGTGTCATAGACCCCTTAAGTCTCTAGAATCTAGGGAGTCTCCCGCACAGGATTTCTTAAAAAAAAAAGCTAAAAAATAAAACAACAAACTTGTAAGATGAAAGATTATTTTTATCAATTAGATGCCTCTACAATAAATGAAATCAATCTTTTTACTTCACAACTCTCATCTTGCGATAAGAAGTTTCTTGCACCACACAGTTTCACAGTCACTGACGGAGGTCCCCCACATCCAGGGTTTAAAATCCTCGCAGTATTTTGTGCTGCTTTTTAACATGCTTTTTAACATATTTATAAACGATATTCAAGAATGTTTTATGTACTCTAAATCATTGCTCTTTGCTGACGACAGTAAGATCTACATGCCAATTAAAACACTAGATGATTGCTTACTTCTGCAATCAGATCTTGATCGATTCTCTGAATATTGCCGTAAAAATGCACTCGTCCTAAACATTGATAAATGCACTAGTATATCTTTCACACGTAAGCATCACATTATAAACTATCATTATAATCTGTCAAACGAAATCGTACCCAGAAAACAATTTATTAAAGATCTCGGAATATTATTGGATTCTAAGCTATTGTTTGATAGACATATCTCAGAAATAGTGAGTAAAGCTTACAAAATGCTGGGATTTTTAATGAGGGTGTCCAAACCATTTAAAAATATAAAAACATTAATATTGCTTTACAACACTTATGTAAGAAGCCAGCTAGAATATGCTTCTATAATTTGGAACCCCCATTGCAAAGTTTACATAAATAATGTTGAACGGATTCAGTCTAAGTTTTTGTCTTTTATCAATTTCAGATTTGGTCACTTTCAGTACTCAATGCAGTCACTTGAATTCAGGAGGATTATTGCTGACCAATTGTTTTTGTATAAATTGGTCAATAATGTGATTGATTGTCCAGACTTGATATCAGGTCTTTATTACACTATACCAAGTAGAACGAGACTTCAATCTACGTTTCATCTACCCATCCCTAACACCAATTATAGGAAAAATGATTTTCATTATAGAGCCTGTAAATATTACAATACCGTACTCTCTGTCCATGCTGATATATTTAACCTTGATTTTAATGAATTCAAAAAAGCATTGCTGAGTTTGTGGTAATGGAATTACCATCTTGTTTACAGTGTCACTACCATAGTTTTTACAGTTATCCAACTAAATTTGAAATTTGAAAGCGGGGCTTGTATTGTCCTCGTGTGTAAGTGCTACTATGAGGATTTCTTTATTACTATGTATCTAATCTAATCTAATCTAATCTAAGCTGCAAAGATACACATCATTTAAGATTTACACTAAATGCATTCCCACAAGCAGATATGTATAATTTCGCGCTAACACATGCCGCATGTGGACCTACAATATAAAAACCCAATCTCAAATGAACATAAGCCTTGCAACTCTTGCCGTCCTTCCCTGAAACAGGGGTGACATTGGCAAAGTGAACTGATTTTTATATTGTGGGTGGTCAGCCGCATAACAACCTATAAGTCAAGGAACATACATGACAAATTACATTTTTTAAATCAAAGAATGAAAATGACAATATATACATGGACATAAAAAACTAAATCATAAAACCAATTTCACTTTAACAAACCCTAGCCGCCAACATCACAGATCAACCGCCATTTCTTTCTATCCTTGCATACTTCTTTCATTTCCTCCAGAGTCATGTATGATATTAATATTTAATTGTTTAAACACGTAGTTAATTAAATGTGCTCATGATGTGTGGATGTATGGAGGTGTGTATGTGTGCCTGTATGTTGATATTTTTTTAATTATGAAAGTATCAATTGCTTTTTGATGATTCATTGATTTTGTTATTGTTATTATTATTATTAATTTTATTGTTATTGTTATTAACGGAAAATGTAGAGACAATTTTTTCAATTCTTTATTAATCTACTGATTTATTGTAATTATCCGAAGAAATTTGTTGTTTTTTTCCTGAATAAAATAAAATAAAATAAAATAAATCCCCCGGAAGGCGGTGCGGCCGGCTTTATAGTATTTTTATGAAAGTTCCGCCGATAAATTCCTGGGAGGGAATTTTGTTTTTGCAGGAATTCCTCAGGCGTCCCGGGGCGCACTTAAACGTCGATGATCTATCTGTAAGGCATTTGTGCGAGAGAGTCAGGACACGAAGCTGTATTGGATACGGAATTCTTAGAATTGTTGACCCAGTCTAATGGTTAATCCTACGGAGTCGTAGTAAACGACAGGTAATTAGTTTGATTACCGACTGTGTACAAAAATACAATATTTTCTCTTTACTGTGAAAACTAAGTTGAAACATCTTCCGCCCTTGCCTGAAACAGAGGCGACATTGATAAACTTAACCAATATTTAACAGATGGATGATCAGCCTTACTCCTACCTATTAATCAAGGAAAAAATATAAAAATACATTTATTTAGTTATTAAAAAATCTTGTTTTATTTTCACTTTTTTTATTATTTATATAAAGGACACAGACAACCATTAAAGCACCAACCATCCAAAATAATAAAAATACAATTTTTACTATGTAAGACACAGACAATAAATAAATTAAACCAAATAAAAATTCAAAATTAAAGTTAACACTATTTCTTTTAAAGGCTTCGTTAAATATAAAGCGCTTTTAGCGCCAGCCATTGCAAATCGATCCTTGCGTACTTCTTTCATTTCATTCAAAGCCATAACGTTTTTCATACAAGCTCGAGGGCTCTTGAGGTGTGACACAAAAACGGCGCTCTCTGTTTTGATGAACATAAATAAATTTTACTTATACGAGTAAAATGTAATTTATATTATATCTTCTGTTTTGCTTGCTCTCTTTCATAGGTGCTACTGTATGTGTAGCTTATATAGACAGGGGTGTCTACATGCTGAGCGAACGTTTGCACGAATATTGGAAAGGCGCATCTAGCAGAGGCGAGCATGACGCATGGGCACATGGCATACCATAAGCTATCTCGCGAAGAATTTCAGACGTGCTGAAAAATACTTAAAAAGACTCTACGTCTGCATATCAAATTCCTGCAAGAAAAATGCACCAATAATCTATAAACTTATTTTATTTCACATACATAAATACGTCGATGTTATGGCCGAGGGGGCCAGGTGGGCTGATCTTTCTAGCGTGTTTAGAATAGAACAACGTTGGTTCGATCCCCGCCTGGGTCATTTGACCATAACTTTGACCCTGGTTCAACAGATGTTATTGGGTAATTATCAGTTCATAATTCATGAAATAAACAATAATGAATTATTAATTGATGATATTAATACCTGTTTCTGGCCAGGCAGAATAGGTTGGTGAATTGCATTCCTCTTCACAGATCTATTTAAAAAAAAAAACGTGAAGAGGAATGCAATTCACCAGCCAATTTTTGACTTTCAGAAAGAGGTGTTTAGGCACCGTCTGGACTCACTCGGCCATAGCGTCGAAAATTTAATAAATGTTATTAAATTGTGGTCGAAATAAATCACCTTCCAATGTTAGCCTTGTTTCAGGTTAGGTCGGCAAGAGTTGCAGGGCGTTTGAGATGTGAGTTTTTATGTTGCAAGTTTACATGCGACATATTGTGTTAACACGAACTTAAATGTGTCTGCTTGTTGGCATATAAATGCAATAAATCTTTTAAAACTTATGTTACAAATCTTCATTTGAAATTTGTTATTTCTTATTTTGTTAGTACACAAGCAGCATGTGTAAGCGCGATCAAACACGTGTCTGCTTGTGGGCATGCATTAGCGCATCTAATCTTCAGTGTTATTATATCTTCAAAACTAAGGTGCACATGCCTGAAAAAAATCATGTATATTATTTTGAATTCAAATCAATAACGTCAATTGGAACATTTCCGAACCTCTCATATTTTATTGCACCCCTTGCGCCCTTGAAAAGGAGGATTTCGCAAACAATATGCTTGCAGATTTGCGCGCCAAATTTTCGCGGGAAAATCATCGACAGGATAAAGAACAGCCCGCGAGATGAGGAGACATTTCAGAAAAGGGCGGCATAAATGTGCGGCAGTGTATTTTATAGACGAGATACGCAATACAGACAGGATGTGAAAATACATGTGCGACATTGTTTTTTAGGAGTCATGATTCAAGACACTTTACTTTAAGGGGATGCCGGATGATATCTATGATTTGGTAGAGCAAGACCGAAAAAGTTATAGACGTTCCAAATTCCTGAAATAACGAATGAATTGGATATCCAGAGTCACAATAAACGGCCGGTTTGTTTGAAAGATATTATGACTCTGGATGAAATGACGAAAGGACAGAAATAAATGGCATGCTGTAAAAACTTGGTTCACTTTATACAATGTCACCCCGCTTTCAGGGAAAGGCGGCAGGAGTTGTGAGGTGTATGTTCCTGTGAGGTTAATTTTGTAAGGGCACATGCAGTAGCAGTGTAAGCGCGACCTTACATGTGTCTGCTTGAGGGTATGATTTTTTTATTTTTTTTTAAGAAATCCTGTGCGAGAGACTTCCTAGATTCTAGAGACTCTAGGGGTCTATGACACTTTTTGCCGCAGAGGTGTACGAGCTTGGTCGTCGCTTAAAGCGCCAATACTCAAGCAAGACCCAGTTGCTGTAAGGCTGGATGGACCTTTGGTGACCGGTCATTGGTAACGGTTTATGAATTTTTCAACCCAGCGAAGAGCAAATTTGAAAATATAAATGGTATATTTTTTGTGCTTCGTCGGGATTCGAACCCACAACCTTCCTATTCAGAGTCCGCAGTGGTACCACTGAGCTACGGACCGGTCTATATTATATACCGGAATTAAATATGATCCTTAAATGTTAATACATCCAGGAACCTAGATTTTAGATGTCCACTTCCTGACTGTTTGGCTGCTTTGTGTGAACTCTAGCCTCTCACGCAAAGCTTGTCCTTTTATAGGCTTATTCGTTTTGCCAGAATGGTCTATTTGGCGTGTATCTAGACATTGGTAAAAAGTTCAAGAGCGTTCCAGTACATTGGTGCATTATTATCTCTTCTTCGAAGCAGTGAGCAGAGCTCCGAAGAAGTCACCCACAGAGGAGACGTAACGTCAGCTGAAAGTCTTCAAGAAGTATCAAGAAAGAAGAAAAAGAAAAATTAAGCAAAAATATGGACAACGGTCAAAACTCGGAACCAAAAAATCAAGCATCTAAATCCGGCCGTGAAAGCCTAAAACCATAACAATACATTCAACGCGCGGTCTACGCTGTCTAAATTCATCGACATACTTGCATTATACAGTTTCCTATTTCAGTGCATATGAACTGTCTTACTAAGCTGATATGGGGAAAAGTCTATCGTCTCTTGTCTCAGATATTCGCGACTTTTTACCGCCCTGAATTTTATGCAGGGAGCGTTTTGGTTTTGGCATTCGAGCAGCGACTTGACAGGGAACCTTGCGCAATAAAATAAGTAAGGATTCCGCGCATTGTTGTGTATTGGGTAAGCTTGCTTTCATACTCTAAGTTGCAAAAGTATATCGCCACCTTACAGGTAAAACTGAATAAAACTGAATGTGCTGTTTCACTGATTTGAGAAATCGTGGATGAAATATTTTATTGTGTGTAACTTCTCATTTTAACTGAACTAATTATAAAGAAGTTCTTATGAAAAAATTGTACACTACAGGATTTTCACACTTTTTTTGTGTTCACCCTTTGACTTTGCCAATGTCACCCCTGTTTCAGGGAAGGACGGCAAGAGTTGCAGGGTGTATGTCCATTTGAGATTTGGTTTTTATGTTGTAGGTTCACATGAGGCATGTGCAAGCGCGAACTTGTACGTGTCTGGTTGTGAGAATGCATGTAATGTGAATCTCCAATGTAACATATCTTTGCAACTTAGATTAGATTAGATTAGACCCTCACTTCAAATGAAGTGGTTGGCGTAAGGTCGGCCCCCTTACCCGTAAAAATAAATAAGTCCCGATTCAGCACATGCGATCTCTTCGGGGATGACGTAGGCAAGAAGTTACACTATATATTCAGCTTACTTGCGTTGCGTTTTCTAGATTGCCTGCTTTGTTTCTTAACGACTAATATATAAGACTAAAATGTGGATGTGTTATCGTTGAAAAGAACATAAAAGGCACCTGCTTCCATCCTTTTTACCAAAGTATAAAACTCAAACATAGCGTTTTCAAATAATATATTGAAACTAAAACATTCAGTAGAGACGCTGTTTCAGATTTCATATGTTTTTTAGTAAACGCTATGGTTAAGTTGAAACGTAATGTTTTGTATTTGGGTTGGATGAAGAGAAATGACCATATAGACCCAAAAGGCCGATACATCCTTTTCTAGGAGTCAATGGAGTGGAACATGTAAACTAAACCATAGTGTTACACTTAAAATGCATGACAACTAAACCTTTTACTAGAGGCGCTGTTTTCCTTTCTATACATTTTTGGTAAAAGCTACGGTTTACTTAAAAAGTTAAATTGTAAACTTGGGACAGAGGCTTTTATAGCGTTTTCCACGTACATCCTTTGAGGAAAACTTCTGCATTATTTAGTCGAAGATGTGAAAACGTTTGTGAGTTACGAAGATCTAACATAAGATCGTTTGTGACTTTAATAAATTGTTAACTTATTTAAAAATGTTAGATTAGCATGAGGCTGTTCAAGTATTAGTAAAAATTGGTTAACATTACGAAAATCACCCCTGTTTGAGAGAAGGACGACAACAATTACAGGGTTTAAGTAAATAGTCGGGGTTATAGCCGCGTGGGCCAAGAGAGCTGATCTTTCTAGCGTGTTTCGAATGGAACAACGTTGGTTCGATCCCCGCTTGGGTCACTTGACTTTAACTTTGACCCTGGTTCAACAGATGTAATTGGGTAATTATTATTTAATAATTCATTAATAATTAACAATAATGAATTATTAAATGATGATATTAATACCTGTTTCTGGCCAGGTAGAATAGGTTGGTGAATTGCATTCCTCTTCACAAATCTATTTTTAAAAAAAAAAAAAAAAAAAAAAAAAAAAAAAAAAAAAAAAAAAAAAAAAAAAAAAAAAAAAAAAAAAAAAAAAAAAAAAAAGTAGATTCGGAGTTTTTTTTAAGAATGCATGCAGCATGTGTGGACGGAAACTTGAATGTGTTTTTTTGTACTCTACTGGAAATCGAACTCACAGCCTTCCGTTTGCGAGTTATAACAATCTATAATCTAAGTTGCAGAGATATATTAACATTTAAGGCTCTCAAATGCATGCCCACAAACAAACACATAGTTCGGCTTACAAATGCTGAATGTGTACTTACAAATAAAATCCAAACCTCAAATGAACATAAGCCCTACAACTTTAACCGACCTTCCCTGACACAGGGGTGACATTGGCAAAGTGAACCATTTTTTACAGTATGGGTGGTCAGCCTCATACCAACCAATAAGTTAAGGAATAGCGTTAATCACTAGATTACATACCTGTCTCATAGATGTTGCGTAAAAGTAAAACGATATTTTAAAATCAGTTTGAATTACATTTGAGGTCTATCAAAATATTGTTTTGAAGTTGGCACAAAAAAAAACGGTATTTATTTAAGATCCGGGTTATGAAACGAATTTGATGTTTAATGAAAGGAATTAAAACGGCCACAAATGTCTTGTTTCTGATTAAGAACAATGGTTTCTCAAAAGATTCACAAAAGATCAAAAGAGCAAGAGATTGATCGAGCCACGAAATGTGGCGGGGCAAAAATAGCAATATAACTTATTTAAACAATGCATCACTAGACCTGTATAAACAGGACGCTAAAAACCGGTATTCCGGTAAGTAAAAAGTACTGTTATCCCAATACTCAGCACCGATTATTAGTCTTTTTTGTGTTTTTTCTACACAACATGGCTGTTAGCTGTTGCAGCTCTAAAAAGGAATTATTGTCGTAGGTTGTCAGTGACTTTTTTCTTTGGTGTAATTCTCTCAATGTAAATGATTTGATGGGGTGAATACCAGTATCATCATTTTAAGTCTGACTTCTTCTTCTTTTGGTTTCATTTCTACCAAATATCGACGATTATCATGGCTGTTTTCATTTCTACCGAATATCGACGATTATCATGGCTGTTTTCATTTCTACCGAATATCGACGATTATCATGGCTGTTTTCATTTCTACCGAATATCGACGATTATCATGGCTGTTTTCATTTCTACCGAAGATCGACGATTATCATGGCTGTTTTTACCTTGAATGCTGCGGCTCGCAATACGGACATCATCATATACTCGTAATATCATCGCTTCAAGTGACATTTGTTTTACTTTAGATAGTTAAGGAGATGAATCAAAGTGAGCAGGACAGAAAAGAGAAGGGACACATTTACAGAGGCACTGGCTACCCCTAGTTAAATGTCAGCTGGATACAGAAGTAGGAACAGATTGTTGCATCACATCAATTAAGCTATGGGCTATATTCTGAATTCGAACAATATTCTTCTAATGGCGCTACAGCCTATATCTCTCCTTGACCTCTTGTAACATTCACCTCCAGCTCTTCCTGTCTAACGGGGCTTTTCTTAGACATTTTAGTCGTCGGTTGAGCCCATGCTTTGACAAACTAATGATGCATTTGTATGAAGACCTGTCAATCCAAGATGGCCGCAAGTGAACAGCTGATTTGTCTTCATACAACTATTACAAAATTCGGTAGGTAAGAATGACCGTGCTGATGAAACTTCCAGTTCAGGCACCATTAGTTTGTCAAAGAGTGGGCTCACTAAATGACGACTAAAATATCTAGGAATGGCCCCGTGTTCAGCGACAGACTTTCAACTTGTCTCCTGGAGAAGCTGTGCTACATTCCTTCTCACTCTTCAGTCTGGGATCTCTTATTTTTCTCCATAACTAGACAATACCGGACTCAAATAACGGTATCTTGGTGTTGGTGGAGCCTAGTAATTTTGTTCATCACTTTGGACCGCGCGAAGTCTGCTTTCGAATGTCTGACTCATCTTGCGCGATATCTTCTTGAAGAGCTGAACTCGCGGAACGTGGAATGATTATCAATTTCTGGTCAATGGTGGAATGCCGCGTCGCTGTGGGAACCATGCTACAGTTACAGAATACAGCAAGGCTTGTAGCCAAGAGAAAACGATAATCAAATTGTAAGCCGATTTGTATTTCTATTTGTTTTTTAGGAATCCTATTCGGCAGACTGGTGTGAGACTACTCGGACGTCATAGAATATCGTGGGCAGACAGTGTCGAAGCCGACGCCGAAGTCCTGGGAGTAAGGGGACCATGGAGGGAAGCGGCACAAGACAGAGAGTCCTGGAGGATTGTGGTGCGGGAGGCCCTGAACAATAAAAAAAATTGCAGTGTTGAAACTAATTTTTATATCGTAAAAAGATTTTTACGGGCTTAGGTTCACTTTTCCAATGTCACCTGTGTTTCAGAGAAGCAAAAATTTCCGGGTTTCTTTTTATTTTCAGTACACATTCATTATTTGTAAGCGTGAACATACACGTATCTGTTAGCTTTTCATGTGAATTTTAAATGTTAATATATCTTTGCAACTAAGATTATCGATTAAATTATTGATAGGGCTGGATTCGATTATATATGTAGAACAAAACTGCATAGTGCATACTTCGTTTAAACTCAATATTTTTGTACATATTATAATTGAAAATTTAAAAAAAATCGCTGCAATTTTCCTTCAAGAGATTCAAGTTAGTGAAGTCCAGATCACACTTTCTTTGTAACTCAGAAAAATATACCATTTTTTCTTTGAAAGTCTGGAATATGATTTCATTGAGCAGTGAAAGAGCTTGCTAGGATATCTGATGCGATCACTGACGTTAAAATTTCCAATGAAACTTGTGTAATTGCTTTCGCGAACTTAGTTGCAACTTGCAGCCCTCCCATCTCTTGCGAAACCATTCGGGCAGAACATCAAACTACTAAGTGCTCGTTTACTGTGTGGAAAGATTCATTTCATGTATTATATTTAGTTGGGAAACGATATTGGAACAAGCACGAGTTCCTGTTTCGAGTATTTATGTTTCAAAAATAGCCATAATGATCGCCGATCATCGATAGAAGTGGCAAGAAAGGAATCTACAATAAATAATTAATAATATTATCTATGTTGCAAATATATTTTGTATGTATATTAACAGTTAAAATTCATATTAAATGCATGCTCACAAACAGACAGATATGTACTCTCAATTCAAAAATTAAACCTCCAAATAAACATTACCCTGTAACTTTTTCCGACCTTCCCTGAAACAGGAGTGACGTTGGTACAGTGAATCATTTTTTACAGCGTGGGCGGTCAACCGTATACCAACCTATAAGTCAAGGAATATGTACTTACAAAGTATAAGCCAAGAAATATGTACTCACAAAATAAGCCAAACCTCAAGTGAATATAAAACCTGCAATTTATGCCGACTTTCCCTCAAACAGGGGACAATAGCTCAGTTGGTAGAGTGCTTGCGTTTCCATGCTGAGAGCTCGGGTTCAAATCCCACCAAGGGTGTCAGAAATGATTTCCCGTTTCGGTGTTTATTTCAAACCAAAAATAAAATACCGGCAAGGTTTACTCAGCCTTCGCAAAAAATGATTACCAGTCCCACGGGATCTGGGAAACACCCACTTCAACTGAAGTTGGTTGGCGTAAAGCCGGCACTCATACTGCAAAAATAAATAGGTTCTACTTGGCAAATGCGACCTTTCGCGGAGAACGCGGCAAGAAGTATTTACACTACATGTGTAGCTTAGTCAATTTTTTTAGGAGTTTAGGGTTTTCTCTCTTAAACTTGCACTTACGACTAATTTGTATTTGTAACGCATAGTCTGCACCATTCTCAGCACAATTGTGTCGTAAGTTGGAAACAAATCGCAGCAGTTCGCAGCGAGTCCGTTCGAACAATGGAGTCGTTCATCGCAACTTATGCAATATCGTTCACAAATGAATCGGAATCGTGAACGATAATAATATTATTATTATACATACATATATCAGAGATAATTGTTGGCTGTGGAGGCGCCGACTATTAGGGCGACCCTCGGGAGAGAAGAAACAAAGAAAGAGAACGATTGTGAGCAGTTAAACCTCAATTTACTCTTTTTAATTTTAGTTAAGGTAACTTGTTAAGTCCCAATCTTCAAATGAACATTTTTTTGGCGAACAAACATCAGTCATATTTGTTTGCCTTTTCATTAGGAACCCAGCCGGGTGACGACAACGTATTGTCTATATCAGAGGTGCCCAAACGGTTGATCGCGATCGACCGGTCGATCGCGAAGGGTTTTAAAGTCGATCGCCGAGGATATCGAAAAATTTCAGTGATTGTTCTTAAAACTGTAGTTTTTTGCAAAAGAAAATTTATTTTTGTAATGTTAGAGATCAACAATTTTATACATATTTTTATGGACCAAATAAATTTCTAAAATCTTGTGCCTACCCTCCCCCCCCCCGTCAACAGAATATTTATGGACAAAATAAATTTCTAAAATTGCGTGCCTACCCTTTTTAAAATTTTCTTGAAAATAGTTATTCCTTCTCTTGCATACTTCTCCTACCAAGAAACAGAGAAGCTGTTAATTGTAGCATAGTAAATTCATATAAATTATTATCTAGTCTTTGAGGAACCGTAAAAAAATCAATGTAATTGCCTGTCCATGCATGAAATGCTGTGCACGTCCCTGATTGAGGTACCATAGTATTCTATTCAAGTGGGTGTTGAACGTATTAAAAATTACATCCTCGGGCGTTGTTTCGTAATGCGAGAACGATTAATGGAATAAATTAAGAAAGTGGGTGATGGGAACAGGCATAGTACGCAAATCAAAACAATATCAAAGTCATTCGATTTGTAAATCCAATCCAGTCCATTCTTTAACATACAACAACAATTCAAATCTATCATTGTAACAATGAAACGATGTAAGAAAATGACTGGATTAAAATTGAATACCGTTTCTGATCTCAAAAAGATTATTCAAGTTTAAAATAAATTATTCTACCAGTGCCACTTCTAACGAAGATTGGCTATTTTCACTTCAGATGCTGCGGCTCGTAGCAGGGACTTAGTGCTTTGAGAAAAACAATTGTCGTAGGTGTTTTCAGCAACAATGTTCTTTGGCGTCATTGAGTTCTCATCGATTCAATCTTTTTAAAATAATTCCCACTACGCAAAAAAAAAATCGCTCAAAATCCAAATCTATATTTAAGTTGCAAAGATATATATCATTTGAGATTCATATTAAATGCATTCCCACAAGAGACACGTATATGTTCGCGCTAGCACATGCCACATGTGGACCTACTATATAAAAACCCAATCTCAAATGAACATAAGCCCTGCAACTCTTGCCGACCTTTCCTGAAATAGGGGTGGCATTGGCAAAATGAACCATCTTTTTACAGTATGGGTGGTCAGCCTCATACCAATCTATAAGTCCATTCCTTAAAATATAGCATCGTCGTGTGGAACCTTTTTATTTTCACAAATAAGTGGACAGCCCAACCCAAACCACTTCACATAAAAGTGAAACTCGGGTGATAGTGAAATAGTGAAATTGAGAATGGTGGAAATGAAGAAGGTATTTGAAAAGTATGACTGGAAAAACGATAAGAGAATTAATAAAAGAGAAATTCAAACGCATTCGTCAAACCCAGCCGAGGTCCATTTTTCAAGAGAGAAACATCGTGTCAGAAATGAAATCAGTGGGCACGACATGAAGTAGCTACGTGCAGAATACTCCAGGATAATCAGAAATGTCTTGGATGGTGCCCCTCCGGTGTCAGACGACTCGGACCGTCATGGGATACGGAGGGCAGACAACGTCAAGGCTGAGGTGGAAGTCCTAAGAGTAAGAGGACCATGGAGGGAAGTAGCACATGACGGAGAGTCCTGGAGGATTGTGGCGCGTGAGGCTTAGAGCCTTCAAGGCTTGTAATCCAGATTAAGTTTTTATAGCTTGTTAAGCATAGTTAACGTGTTGGGTATGCGCATTGCATTTATACTCCCTTCCCTTTCTCCTGACCTTTCTTTCCTTATCCCATCATGAGGACGAGACTTTTTTATTTTATTTTGATTTGTATATTTATTTATTTTTGATTTCGGGTATTGTTTCTTATTATTTATTTGATATGATTTGTAAGTTGAAATACACAATTTTAGAATACGGTAATAGGCGCTATGAAATGTAAATGAATATCCTATATATTTACTTAAAATAACTTAATTTAATGCAGTTGTATTCTTGTTTATAAATAAAAACAATAAAAAGTAAGTTCTACTACGATTTTTAAGACTCCCCCCATCTTGACCGCTCGACCATAGCGCCAAGCAGTCTCGTGTGCAAGGGTTTTTTACGCACTTTGAAAATATAAATAAGGATGTCATAAACAAAATTACATGTGATAAAAAAACTTGGTTACTCACACTTGAGTGAGTTTTATTTAAAGTGTGCATAAAAGGGGAATTAGCAATAAATTTCACGAGTTAAGGGAAGTTGAGTAGCATTGCAGCCGGGATTTTTATGGATTACAGGGCCCGTGTGGGGTATGTAGGCAGTAAAAATATTGAGAGCTTATTGGCTGGTAAAAAAATAATCGCTTTCCACCAGGCATATTTATCCTGCTTTTTCTTTGTACATGTCGAAGGAAGTAGTAAGGTGAAGTGTGTACAGTGGATCGATTCAATAGATTCAAAATTACTATTTAAAAAAAGATTCTTGACTTATATGTTGGTATGCGGCTGACCACCCATGCTTTAAAAATGGTTCACTTTGCCAATGTCATCCCTGTTTCATGGAAGGACAGCAAAAGTTGCAGGAGGTATGTCCATTTGAGATTTGGTTTTTTATGTTGTAGGTTCACATGAGGCATGTGCAAGCGCAAACTTGTACGTGTCTGGTTGTGAGAATGCATGTAATGTGAATCTCCAATGTAACATATATTTGCAACTTAGATTAGATTAGATTAGATGTAAGTTCCGGTCGATAGATGTATTAGTAAAACGCTTGCACTTCATGCCAAGCATGACAAGCATCACATGTAAGTCCGCGCTTACGCATGCTGAATGAGTACGTAGAAAATGAAAATGAACATCAATGAGCTTTCCTGAAACCCCTCGGTAACATTCAAAGATGCATCTACTAGTTAATCTATTCCGTCTCTGAATACGGTTAAAATCCCATAAAACCCCAGGGGGCAGGGTGAATTTTTAAGCACCATTAGTCCCATATGCAAATTCACCGCCAGCCCACGCTATGTGTATTTCAATAAGCCCTAAAAAACAACCGGCTTTCAGCATGTAAATGCACATCCCGCACATACCACAACGAGTGCAGGCAAACGCTTTATTTCATCCCCTACACACAAAAGAAATCATTTGATACTCGCCCGCAACTTGGGACAAAAGGGTGCAATCAATATGCCAAGAATGGGGTAACAAGACTACAATTTAAACTTCCACATACTATATATAACCTACAATCCAGACAATAATATTAGATTAATAGTAATAATAGTTCTACACTTTTATAGCGCCATTTCGTAACTGACGTCACTTCAAAGGCGCTTTGTAGGAGTGTCCAAACAAAAATGTTTTTAATTGCTTTCTTAACCGTTCCTCAACGTGTTGTTCTCTGAGGGTCACTGGGAGTGCATTCCAAGCCATCGGAGCTGCGACACAAAAAGCTCGGTCACCGAACAACGTCCTTGTGGATCTGCCTGGGACCTGGAGCAGACTCGCGTTAGCGTCTCGGGACCTAAGTGTGCGTCCGCGAGTTGAAATCTCCTTCCTTCCAACCATGTCCACAAGGAAAAGCGTCGCCATTCCATGCAATGTCTTGTAGTTCAGACCTTCCTCAATCCAATCCTACCATGATCTCCATCCATTCTTACAACTTATAATAATAAAAAATAATCTTTACTTTAACCTTGTCACACGGAGGGTGTAGTACGCGACCAGCAATGTAAAGTGTACAAGTTAATACTTCTACTTATTATCTCTAAATATATTGTTAACAATTGATTTTGGGTTCAATTTTATAAAACTTCGCTCGAATTTATTTTAGAATTTGTTTACATTTTAATTTGTTTACGAGGAAAGAATGGTTAGACCAAATAGGTGAGATTGCGAAAGAATGGAACCTGCAGAATGAAAATAAGAGAAGAGTATGTACGAAAAAGGTGATGAATATTGAGGAAATGAAAGTGGTTTGTAAGGACAGAAAAAAGTGGAGACGCATCTGCGGAGGTACCGGCCACCCCTAGTGGAACGGCGGCAGGATACAGTAACAGTAACAGTTACATTAGGTTCACACTTTAAATATTTTGTAATGGTGGCTTCACGGCTCGGGTACTAACGGGGTACTCAATGCTGCAAAGCACCGTAGTCCATATAGAATGACTGGAGCTTATTCTCGCACATACCAGATCATACGAGAAGCTTCTCGAGCGGACGCTTCGAGCAAATATGATTTTGTACAACTATCAAATACTTACGTCTATACACACATATACAAGTAAGTTTAAAAACATAGACACACAATCATAAGTAAACATGCAGAAAAATCAACTTATACATTCGTTTTTTGGAATGAAAATATCGGATGTTACTGACCGTGGGAAGAAAAAAGTCGTGTCGTCGAGACGACAGCTACAACCTTTTAGTATATGGAGGCCAGTATAACATCTATGATCCACCCTATCATTAATCGGACGGTTTCACAAGATGACAAAGTATCGTCCTTCTGTACAAGTGGAGCTATTACGACATCTATGAATGCATCACCGAAGGTCAATAATTGTACCTACAACCTTCGACCTAGGGCAAACAACAATAATTCAACAGTTCGTATTTCTTCTCTGTAGAAGACACACGCCTCCGAAGACGTCGGAAATTTTTTTTTTTTTTTTTTCATTTTTTATTGAAATAATATAACAAGTTACATTTCCCAGGAGTTACATAAACTCATTTGGGACTTGGTACTTAAATACTCTTACACAATACTTAAAACTAGCCATACAATACAATTAAAAAAATATTAATAAAATAACAATTACTGAAGCAAACAAAGACAGAAGAGAATTAGCGTCTCATACCCAAAATAAAACAAAATCATCCCACTGGTACAGCATCATTGTAAAAGGACTCTAAGAAATAAGACTTTATTGCATCATTTTGTTGTTTATTTTTCATATCCCTCTTTATTTTTATCGGAAGTCCATTGTATAGGGACTGTGCAACATTTGAAAGAGACCTCCTTCCAAACTTTGTCGATCGAAAACCTTTAATATGTAGATTTTCTGAGCTTCGAGTATTATAATTATGAAAATCATTATTATAATGGTACTCTAAATTTGTGTGAATTGAGGATTTTAGAATTTTAATAATGGTGACAGTGATGTCGTACAATGGTAGGACCTTGAATGGAAGAACATTGCTCTGTCGATAAATATCCTTCACGCATGTATCCCATGGTATGCCAAGAATGTTCCTCAAAGCTCTGTTTTGCACAACTTGCAGCTCCGATATTTGTTTTTTGGTGGCAACCCCCCATATGCAACTAAGATACGAAAGGTGGGAATGGATCATGGCATAGTAAATAGCGAGTAATGTTGACTTTGGAAGTAATCCCCTTAGTCTGTACAGAACGCCAGTAATTGGCACTATTTTTGATTTAACATGGTCAAATTGGTAATTCCAAGAAAGTTGTGGATCAATAAATAAACCAAGATATCTAACAAAGCTGACTTTATCAATATTATTCGATCCAATAGTAATATTAAAGGACATATTTCTCGATTTTCCAAACAGCATATATGACGTTTTCTTGACATTCAAACTTAATTTATTTAACCTTAACCAATTAACAAGATGTGAAACATCTCTTTGCATTAAATCTTCAAGTTCTTCTCTCGTTTGCGAATGATAAAAAATGATGGTATCGTCTGCGTATAGTTGGAGGGTACCTCGAATATCCCATGTAGTTATATCATTGATATAAACAAGAAATAGAAGAGGCCCAAGAATAGAACCTTGGGGTACACCACATTGTATTTTAGTGAATTCGCTGGAAAATTTCCCAATTTGAACTGCACAGGATCTATTTGTAAGATAATTGGTAAACAGTTTTAATGGAGTTCCTTTGATTCCCAAATGTTCCAATTTATTCAGCAGAATTTTGTGGTCGACCGTATCAAAGGCTTTCTGTAAATCTACAAAAATGCCTGCGACATATTGACCATCATCTAATTTTTTTTGTAAATTCGATATGAAATCAAAGACTGCACATTTTGTGTTAGAATGCTTTCGAAATCCATACTGTTGTGGTGCAAGAATCTTGTTAGAAATGAGATATTCGGTGAATCTATCTTTAATGACATGTTCAAATATTTTTGAAAATATTGAAAGTATCGAGATTGGTCGATAGTTGGAAACATTTTTTTTACAGTTGCCTTTATAAATCGGGACTATTTTTGCTATCTTAAGCTGATCTGGAAATATACCACTTGACAGTGAATCGTTTATTAAAAGTACAAGGTGATCAGCTAACTGATCCTGACAGATTTGGACAAGCGCAGGCGTGATACAATCAACACCAGGAGCTGATCTCTTTTTAAGATTTGAAATAATAAGCAAGATTTCCGATTTACTTGTTTTAGGCAAACTAAAAAAACAATTTGCTCTGGGTACAGTTCTAATTGTGCATGTGTCACCTGAAAGTGATTGAATTCTATCTGCCAACGAAATACCAACTGAGGAAAAAAAATTATTGAATTCTGTGCAGATTTGATTTGGTTCCTTTATCTCTGTATCATCTTTTAAAATGCAATCAACTTGGGTTTTTTCATCTCTCGTAGTGTTCGATAGGATTGAATTTATTGTTTTCCATGTTTGTCTAGGGTTATTAGCATTTTGTGAAAAGACATCCTTATAGTACATATTTTTTATATATCTCCTATAATTTGTGACCTTATTTCTAAATTTGACTTTAAGATGTTTCAGAGACACATTTGAAGGATCCTGCTTCCACTGTTTGAAAATTATATTTCTCTCTTTTATAAGTGAGTCCAATTTAGAGTCAAACCAAGGTGTGTTTCCTTTACGTCTGTCTCCTATTTTGAATTTAGGTGTAAATTTACAAGAATCCACCACTCCATGAAAACATTCTATAAACTTAGCATAATTTGAGTTGACATCTTCTCTTTCATCATTTCAAATGACTAGGAATATGAAACGTAGAGAAAATCGTTCTTCTCTTTCCACAGTCAGTAACACCCGTTTTTTTTTCATTCCAAAAAATGTCTAACGACCGTAATCATAATTCAAAATCTTTATACATTCGTAGCAATATTATAATGATGGGATTTAACAATAAAAAAATCTATCAAATTTCCGAAAGTTTTAAAGCGAGTGCACACGCCCCTATATACTCGTAGATCGCCTTGTGTGGCGGAGACTACCCGTATAGAAGTTCGCACACATCCTCTTCTTAGTTCTTAACTATGTGCCGGAAGATATCTCTACACGCTATAGCTTATACGATGAAAGTATGTTTTGTATGAGCGTCGCGTCGCGTTGTAGGCCGGCAGAAAAGGCACATCACGATGTGCCTAGGCGGTTCAACAACAGCGGTGCTATTCTTAGACATTTTAGTCGTCCGTTGAGCCCACGCTTTGACAAACTAATGATGCATTTGTATGAAGACCTGTCAATCCAAGATGGCAACAAGTGAACAGCTGATTAGTTTTCATACAAATATTACCAAAATTCGGTAGGTAAGAATGACCGTGGTGATGAGACTTTCAGTCCAGGCATCATTAGTTTGTCAAAGCTTGGGCTCAACCGACGACTAAAATGTTTAAGAATAGCTCCGTTAGAGTATACATTAAAGATGATCGTTGAACTGTCACTGAAAGTAGGGGTATATATTTTTCAAACGAACAAAATAGGAATTTCTTCAAACGCCTAGGCACATTTTAATCTTACATTTTCCCCAATCGATCTGCAACATTTTGTTTTTGATGGCTCAGAGCCGTTGCACTTTTACAACTCGCAACACGTGACGATTCGACACTTCCGAACAGTTTGTAGACAAAGCCGCTTATAGAGAACGCGACAAGACGTTTATGATAGTGCATATATGTGCGCACCAATGTTCGAGTCTACATAGTCGACAGAAATGTGATGTTTTACAAGAAAACTGGAAATTTATGAAAACTATAATAAATATATAATCTGAGTTGCAAAGATATTTATTTAAAAAAAATATCATTCGTATTAAATGTATGCACACACGCGCACACGTGTAAGTTAACGCTTACACATATTGCATGTAAGCAAAAAAGCACACACCTCAAAGTAACATAACTCTTTCAACTTTTGCTAACTTTCCCTGAAACAGGGGTAACATTGTCAAAAGTGAAAAAAAAAATACTGTAAGAATTGTAAGTCTTATAGCACCCTATTAGTCAATGAACAAAAATAATGAAGTACGTAACATATCTATGCAAATCAAAAAATAAAATTTCAATTTCAATATTTATTCAAAATTTACCATCATTAATACCGTCAACATTACAGATCAACCGCTATTTTTTCTGTCTTTGCATAATTCTTTCACTTCATCCAAATAAAATTATAGACAAGACGATTTTTTTCTTCAAATAAATAAAACGAGTACAAATTCATTTTAAATATAATATGAATGAAAAAGCAACTAACAAAATTCAAAAATATTATCTGGTAGATAACTAAGTGGGTTCATGGAGAGAGGGTTTAAATTAACAGAGGTGGGGGGGTGTACAAAATGTCGCTGAAAAAAAATACATTCCGTCGGGTTAAAAATACCCCGGGCGGAAGGGGACGGAATTCACCGAGATTACGCGACTTCATAAATGAGTAGTGTAAGTCATTAAAACCTCGTGTTATTTAATGAGATCTGTCCCCAAAGTATAAAAAATTACGTCAACTCCCCTCAATCGCGTAAATGGAAAAATGTATGGAAGATAGAACATCATCCCCTAGTGAGTGATTTAGTTTTCATATATAATCTATAATCTATAATCTAAGTTGCAAGGATATATTCATTTAAAGCTCTCAGATGTATGCCCACAAACCAACAAGTGTAGTTCGCGCTTACAAATGCTGAATGTGTACTTACAAATAAAATCCAAACCTCAAATGAACATAAGCCCCACAACTTTTGCCGACCTTCCCTGAAACAGGGGTGACATTGGCAAAGTGAACCATTTTTTACAGTATGGGTGGTCAGCCTCATACCAACCTATAAGTCAAGGAATATGAATAATAAATTACATTTAAATATAAAAAAGAACAAAACCTTACAAAGAAATCTATACAAAAAAAGTCAAAAATTTCCTATGCAAAAAATGTAGCAAATGAATACACCAACATTAGAAATCAACATTGCAGATTAGCCGCCACTTCTTCCTGTCCTTGCACACTTCTTTCTATCGTTATATATTCTTTCTATATTTCTATCTATATATCGAGGGGAATTTTTAGGCGATGTTTTATACGGCTTCATGATAGGACGAGAAAGTGACAAAACGATTCATGAAATAACGATACATGACAGAACGATACATATTAGAATGAAATATGACAAAACGACACATGACATAACATCACTATGACACAACATCACAGGAAAGTAGGTAAGTACATCGCAGTGAAAAAACATCATAAGACAAAACATCACAGGAAAGTACATCACAATGGCAATACATCACAAGACAAAACATCACATGACAAAACATCATGTGATGTTTTTTGTTTGGTCATATTATGTTTTTCATGTACCGTTTATGGTATGTTCTGTTTTAGGTGTGTGATGTCTTGTCCTTGTGTTGTTTTGACATAGTGATGTATTTTCTGTGTTGTTTTATCATGCAATGTACCTACTGTCATTGTGACGTTCTGTCATGTGTCATTCTGTCATGTGTCGTTATGTCATGTGTCGTTCTGTCATGTGTCGTTATTTCATGTGATGTTTTGCCATATGATATATTGTCATTGTGATGTTCTGTCATGTGTTGTTCTGTCATATGTTGTTCTGTCATGTGTTGTTCTGTCATGTGTCGTTCTGTCATGTGTGGTTTGTCACTGTGCTGTTTTATCCCGTCATCGTTTTATATTCGGGGTACTGTCTGAATGAGGCTAGAAAAGGTAGAGGGTAGAACAGGACTACGTGGGGGGTTGGTTTCAGTGAAATAATCCCCCGAGCTTCGTCTGTCTATGGAACTAGGGGGTGTCATTAAAAATATAAAGTAAAATGAATGGATGACGAAGTAGTATTTAAAACTATTTGAAAAGGTGAGATTTTATGTGGGAAATGTATTGTGAGGAAGATTCAATATGTAAAGAGAAATGCGATGAAGTTTGAATTGTGTGACCTGAATTTTCTGGAGGGTTTTTTAGTTTTTAATTATGGACAGCTAGCCTTAATGAAATACCTTACAAATATCTTGGTATGAAGCTTACTACTCTATACTGTAAAAATATACATTTTTCTTATGAAGATCATATTTTGTTGGCTTGCCAGATTCTTTAATTTAGAGGTAAGTATCAGATTGACCAGCTATCAATAATTTTATAATCGAAGTTTCAAATACATGTTAACGTATGAGATTCATAATTAATACATTCCCACAAGCAGCCATTCATAAATTCTTACAAAATGCTTACACATGCCGCATGCGCACTTCCAAAATAAAAACCAAAATCTCAAATGAACATACACCCTGCAACTGTTATCGCCTTTCCCTAAAACGAGGGTGACATTGGTAAAGTGAACCACTTTTTAAAGTATGGGTGGTCAGCCTCATACAAACCAATGAGTCATGGAATAGACATAGAAGATAACAGACATAAAATCTAAATTTCAGTCGTAAAAAAAAACGCGAAGCAGATTCAAACGCACATTGTTTTCCTTTTCTCCGTATGTGCCATCAGTCTTGATATTGAGGCTGGGAGAGGAACACGAAAAGGGCTGAGAGTTCCAAGATAAGGAAGCCACCCCCGTATTGGAGGAAATCCATCACGCCATGTTTTATGTCTTCCCGAGCAGACGCAAACCGAGCGAGGAAGGATGCAAAATCAAAATGGCACAGCAAAATTATCAATCTCATAGATAGCTATGCGGGTATGTTAAGATATCTAAACAAAGGCGGCAATCTACGTTCTATTTGAAAATGTTTTTTTTATTAACGAAGCTTCAGATGTAGTACAACTTCATACCGCATTTTTTAAGTTATAATAATAATAACTGCATAGTTTTTTTATTAAGTTATGTATATTCGGATATAAAACGAACCGTTCTTAGAGAACTTACATTATTCTCGACGTTTCATTGGCGACGTAGTCAACGTCTTCAGGAGACACGCCCTCCACACGGCGACTAAACTTCATACCGCATTGTCTATTTTCAAAGGTAAATCAAATAAATTCATAAGGCTGACCACCCATACTGTCAAAAAAAGTTTGACTTTACCAATATCACCCATGCTTCAGTCAATAACAGCAAGAGTCTCGAGGGTTTTCTTTCATTTGAGATTTGATATTTTGCAAATACACATGCAGCGTGTGTAAGCGCGAACTTATACGTTTTTTGTCATGAGGATTTCCAATAAATATGAACATCAATTGTATATATATGTTTGCAACTAAGATTAGAGATGAAACAAAAAATAACTCTCTTTGTGTTTTCATATATTAATCTCATTTCCAGGAAAAATCACCGAGATAGCCGACTTTGGTTCTATCAAATTCAGGTGTTGTTTGTTTTTCTTTTTGATAAATTCGAAAGGGTGACTCCTTTCTGATACGAAATTTATTGCTCACACAAATTTGATGGATTTGCAATACTTTCCACGAATACTTGAGATTTATGACACATCTGTTGTAGGTAGAATAAATGACGACACATTTTTTTTCGTATTAAAGTCGACAAAAAATATTGTCACCTTTTAAAAATTACAGTTTGAATAATGTTACAATTATAAACAATGAGGTCGGTTTATAGTTGAATTTGTAACTTTTTCTCGGCGAGCAAACGTCATTCTTGTATGGGGCTGTATGGGGGGTAACATCTGTGAGGGTTTTTCCTCTGTCCTGCTGATTGACACAATTAATAATGTAACAGCCACTTTAATATTATTGTGCTGTGGTTTATTGTGTATACATTGTGAAAGGAATAAAAGTAAACATATTAAAGTGGCTGTTACATTATTAATTGTGTCAATCAGCAGGACAGAGGAAAAACCCTCACATTTTTTTTTATACTAAAATTAATATTTTTTTTTTTAACACAAATTTCATATTCAATATTATAAACAAATATTTGTTTATAATATTGAATATGAAATTTGTGTTAAAAAAAATATATATTAATTTTAGTATAAAAAAAATGTGAGGGTTTTTCCTCTGTCCTGCTGATTGACACAATTAATAATGTAACAGCCACTTTAATATGTTTACTTTTATTCCTTTCACAATGTATACACAATAAACCACAGCACAATAATATTAATTATTCTTAATTACACATGCTTGTGGCTCTCACGCCAGGCAAGCTTCTTCTCTCTTTCTGCATTCTTTTGTTTTCCTTTTTCCATTCAAATTTAAATACAATGTTCCATTCTACCAAACAAACAAACTCATCTCGTTACACATCGGCAAAGTGAATCAATTTTTATACTCGAAGTATGAGTGCCCAGCTTTCTACCAGCCTTTAAGTAAACGTCTTTTTTTCATTTTAGGGGTTTATTTAAAAAAAATGTAATTTGTTATATATATGTTCCTTGACTTATAGGTTGGTATGCGGCTGACCACCCATGCTGTAGAAAATGGTTCACTTTGCCAATGTCACCCCTGTTTCAGGAAAGGTCGGCAGGAGTTGCAGGGTGTATGTTAATTTGAGATTCGGGTTTTTATATTGTAGGACTACATCCGGCATGTTTAAGCGCGACCTTAAACATGTATGTTTTGTGAAAATGCATATAATGTGAATCTCTAATGTTAATTATATTTTGCAACTTAGATTAGATTAGATTTGATAAACAACCTTTTCTTTTAGAAATTTAAAAAACTTTTAACACATTCGTTCAGTCGATAATCTATGTTGCAAAGATACATTTGGTAGCACAATTATTTTCAATAAATTATAATACATAAATCAATTACAAATAATAAAATAAAGCATTTTTTCTTTCTTCTATAATGAAGATTAATGTATCCACATTGAAATCAAACTCAAATTCAATTATTATCAGGAACTCCCCGGCCTATAGATCAATTAACTTGACAATTGACACCCGACGATGGTTGGGACGATGATGGTTCGACAAGTAGATATATACCACGAATCTTAAACTGAAGCTATGTCTTCTGTTGACAGGGGGCAAATAAATGAAAACTTGATTAAAAAGAGCAAAAAATACCAGTGGTCGAACTAAGAAAAAGAGGAAAACGTATTTGAGAAGGTTGAAATATCCGTTGATGTTTGCAAAACTCAAAAGAGTACTAGCTATTTTATGCAACTCACACGATGCGCTCATCTCCTCTATATAGTAATAATACTTAATAATAAACTAAATTTATATGCGCCTTTTTGTGATTTATATCACTACAAAAGCGCATGTGGGCTGTAGCGGGAAAACAGAAATGCTTTCAGCATCTTCCTGAAGGATGTCTCATCGTCCTGGATTCTCAGCCTCTCTGGGAGAGCATTCCATGCCGCTGGAGCGGCAACACGGAAAGAGCGGTTCCCGAAAACTGTGCAAGACTGTCTTTCTGGCAGTTCCAACAAACTGGCACATGACCTAGCTGACCTCAGTGTAACTCGCCTTTCATTTAATATATATTTTTATAATTATATATTTTTAATATTTATTTTAGTACAAACTGTCGCTTACTGTGTAAGATATTGACTGATTTTTAAATGTCCAACAATTCTCAAAAAAAGCTATCAGGGTTCAAACCAGCTTGTCACGCGAAAAATATTTAGGCCGTAAATTGTTTGCCTTGGCCTTCCAGTCATTTCCAATCTCGCTTATTTGATCAATCCATTCTCTTTTCGTTCTTCCTCTTTGACGCATAACCTTTGACAAATCCCGTTAAACACTCTATTTGTCAGTCATTCAACGACCATACTTTCTAGATGTCCGAACCATCTCATTGTACTCCTTTGTACTATTACTATGATATACTCGTTTATACCGCACTCATTCATAACCCAGACTTACTAATATTATAATTAGAGGGGTCAGCCTTACGCCAACCACTTTCCTAAGGAAACAAAACAAACACTAGGACACAAAAAAATAAAACATTTGAAATTGGCGACAATAAATGTTGGCAACATATTTCAACGTAACAACTGAAGCAACAATACTAAGGCCACAGATCATCTGCTACAAATTGAATATGACTGTTGCATTCCCGTGAGGCAGACAATGGGATTTGGAAGCATGCCACATCATGATAGCATGCCTGCGCTTACACATGCTGAATGCAGCGATAATGTGACCACTAAAGAACACAACTGCAAAAGTAAATAAAAATTTGCCAACAACGGTATGCGAGCTATCTTGCGGTTAACCAAGATATACCGATACTTTAATATCATATTTAAAATAAATAAACGAAAAATTGCATTACTTATTATTTGTATTGACATTTGAATGACTATGACGATTGCAATATTTCTAGGTAATGACAATTCGAGCAAGTGTTAACATTTGCTGGAGTAGACCATCTTGATACAAAGTTTTTACTCATATTTGTCCACAGTATAAGGACCTTTTCAGACACAACGCATTCTGTCTGGATTGTCTATCGATGACCCGATTTCTTAATTGACAGCCCCACCCTGTTAGAGAGTTTTAAGCTTTATGTGCCAGATGACTACGGCCGGGGAAGACGACATGCCTTAACTCGGAGTGTTACACTCCGCTGACATAGATATATTTTACATTAATTTAGAATCTTTCAAAGATCTAGTTAAACAGTTCTTCCTAGCTTGTTAATGACTGTGTGAGGGTGCACTGTAATAAGATAAACCTGTTGTGCACAAAACAACTGTGTGAAAGCCTTCATACATCTCCATACATTACGGACTTGGTGGAATGGTGGTAGAATGCGTCTACTGTGAAATCGCTGTATGTGTGTGTGTACAGAAACTTTCAGAAGTTGCTGGCGTGAAAAGTACCCTGAGTACGAGTTGCAAAACTTGAGTAAAGTAAAGTTTACGGATCGTATTACAGAGTGGTTTTCCCCAAAATCTGCCGTTTTTGTTTGATTGAACTTGATTTTCTTCATCACTGTAACTCTTTTGCTAAGACCATAAAGTGTAAGAAACAAAAACGGCAGATTTTGGGGAAAATCACTCTTTTATACTTGCCGTAAACTTAACTCAAGTTTTGCAACTCGTACTAAGGCTCTGGTAAATAAATCTCAACTATATTGTTATGTGTGCAGCATGTACTGATGTGTTCGCGATAATGGATAGGTACTAGAGTATTCTAAGCGCCCGTTTTAACAGATGAAGTCAGTCATATAGCGAAAGGAAGCTTAATATAAGTTGCGTTTTAGTGGATTAAAGTCTGTTAATATATTTAAAAAAGTAAAAACATATCATCCTTTTTCTAATTTTCATCTCTTTTACGCAAAAAACGTAATCATTAAAATAAAATTTCTTACCATTTTTAAAACGCGTTCATATACAATCCTCCGGTGTTGTGATCCACAAAAAAACCTTAAAATATTATCAGGTTATTTTTTATAATATTTTAAATGCGTCTTACCTAAAACAATGAGAAAAACAAAGAAATTAATAAAAAATAATACATCTGTCATCTAAAATGTAAAATTAAATGTATATGTGTAATATGTAGGTATGTTCCCTCTGAACTCCAATACCGTTCAATCGATTTTCATAATATCTTCAGGAAACATGTAAATTATTCTAAAGATGGCCCCTGTGAAGTTTAATGCCGATCGAATAAAAAACGGCCACTTATTTATGATTTTTCAGCAACCCACACGGCAAACTCTGAAACCACCCTACAGAAGAGAACATATTTACATAAAAGATTGTGAAGATAATTGAAACCTTCGAGATGGTTTGTTCATTATGACAAAATGATGAAGGAACGCCTTTTATTTTCCATTTAATCAAACTAAGCCACAGCAACGCGTGGCAGGGTAAAGCTGGTCCACAATATTAAAAGAAAACAAAGTCGAATTTATAAAAGTACATAGAATAAGATACGTTGTAAGGTAGAGATTTTATTATTTTGGGGTCAACGTTGAGGGACTCAACGCCTGTCAATTTCTAAATAAAAATGTCCACCTTTTCAATACGGAGCTCTCAAAAGAAATATAATACATCAAAAACTGTGGATGCCAACACAAAATAAAAATAAATCTCAAACAAACTGAAATAACTCTGTGAGATATTTATTTCGATGTTTCATATGCCCTTTTTCGTTTACTGTGAATTCAATTTGGCTAAATTTAGAATCTACTTGAGTAAAATTTTGTATCTTGTTTTGTAATAATCTTGTTTTGTTACGATTTATAACTTAAAATCATGACACTTAATATTTTTATATTTTCTATTAGGTTTAGAATTAACTATGTATTAAAAATTTAATTTTTGTAACACTGAAAATCTTTTTTGTGTTTTTAATCTTTAATACTGTACTGCAAAAGCAGTAACTTTGTAGTATTTTTTCAATCTTTTTCATTTATAACATATACGCAAAGCTACACGTGTCTGATTGTGGGCATGCATTAAATATGTATCTTAAATTTAATTAAATAAACACAACAAAGAGTGTTGAGTATATTAATAGATTATAGTAAGCGAATTCGCTCGGTATCGATAAAAATATCTTGTTAAATTGCAAATAAGTTATCTTGTTTCAAAACATGATACATCTTTTTTCAAAACATGATACATCTTTTTTGAAAACATAATACATCTTTTTTGAAAACATGATACATCTTTTTTCAAAACATTATGTCTCTTATTCTTCAAAATCTGAATTCTATTAGGAAGATTATGCATTCAAATGTAATTTGATTGAAAGTAAAAACGTGACGTGTTTACAATACATGAATTTTAAAGAGCTTTTACTGTCATATCTTGCAGAAAATTAGCATTCAACGAGTTTCTTCATTTTGCGTATGCGACATTACAAGGTTGACTATTTTTATAGACGAAGTAAGACACGATATGAATTACAATCAATTTATTCTCAGATAACGCATTATTTTTGTCTTTGAATAATTCATTTCTCTCTACTGTAACTATAACTGTAACTCTGTCGCCATTCCGCTAGGGGTGGCCAGAGCCTCTGCAGAGTTGCCTCCATTTTTTCCTATCCTGACATACCTCTTTCAATTCCTTCATATCCATCACCTTTTTCATGCATTTTCTTCTTTTACGCTCACTTTGTATATCCCATTCTTTCACAATCTCCTCAATCTGATCACTCCATACTTTTCTCGGTCGTCCCTTCCCTCTTTTTCCTTTCACACTTTCTTTGTATACATACTTTGTCAGTCTATCATCTTTCATTCATTCTCTCTATCAAAGACTAATCGGTAAATATCCATCCAGCCTTACAATAACTGGGTCTTGCTTGAAATATTGGCGCTTTAGATTGCGAAGACCAAATTTTTAGAAGTAATTCAAAGATGAAGCATACTTTGTCTTTGAAAAATGAATATCTTTTTCTCAAATGGCAATTTCTAGAGGGCCATCCAAGCTTACAGAGGTCTTGTTTGACATATTGGCGCTTTCTATAGCGACGACCGAGTTCTTGAGGTGCGATACACACAAAACCAGCGATCACCAAATAAACCATCCTAATATTTTCATTACCTTTCTCGAATTTTACATTGGTATGAGGTTGACCATAAATACTCTACAAATTGGATTCCTTTTCTAAATCACCCCCATTTATGTTCATTTGAGGTTTGTTATTTTTTTGGGGGGAAATTGGTGACACGTGTTACTTGTGAGCGTGCATTTAATTAAATCCTTTTTTATAAATCCTTGAATACGTTTTATATGTATATTACGTTTTATTATTTTTCTGTTCACCAACAAATCTGATCATTCCAAACTTTTCTCGTTTTTCTAAAACCTAGGCATCAAAATTGACGCAGAATAAAAAAAATAATCACAGGATGGAGTTCTGCAAGAAGCAGATCTTTGATCTAATATAAGAAGAAGAAGAATTTTTAAGCCCATTTACATTTTTGCGTAACAGGTTTACCGTCAAAATGTAAATATTTTCGGCGTAAAAACTTCGTCATGCGTAACTGGCGGGAAAATGTAACCGTGAAAGGTGTAAATATGAATGATGATTTCCACTCTCTGCCATATATTCTCATTTACATCTTTACGACCATATAAATCAGCGGGCATCATGAAATACAACCAACACAGCTAACAAATATTTATACACGAAAATTCTAGATACCTTTTTGTGTTATCATTTTTGCGGCGAATCGTAAAAAAATATGGATCACACAAAACGGTGATCTCTTTATGTTTTACTATTAAAATGATAATACAAATACGTCGTATAATTTGGACCGTGATTTCAGTTGGTAAAGCGCTTAAGTTAAAAGCCCCTAAGAGGTTTATGGTTCGATTCCACGAACGGTGCAAATCACTTGACTAAAACATTGGTGAAAAGCTAACCACCCATACTGCAGTGACTGGTTATTTCTTTACAACGTCACCACTGTTTCAGGAGAGGTCGGCAAGAGTTTCAGGGTTCGTCTTCATATGAGATTTGTGTTTTAATTTTTCATTTGTTCGTGCGAACATATGCGTGTCCCCTTATGGGCATCCATTTGGAATGTTAATAGATGTTAAAATAAGTAGATTATATTAAAGTGACAGCCATGATTTCCCGTTTTGATATTTTTTTGAAGTCCAAATCAAAGTGCCATTCTCAACGAGAGATTTTAATTTTTTAATTTTTCTAGATTTAGATCTTTGTATATGCTGCAAGAATTGATGGATGTCGTGGAAGAGGAAGACCGAGAAAGGTATGGATGGACCAAATTTTCGAAATAGCGAGTGAATGGGATATCCAGAGTCATAATAAAAGGAGAGCTTGTATGAAAAAAGTTATGACTCTGGATGAAATGAAAGAAGTATGCAAGGACAGGAAGAAGTGGCGGCTAATCTGCAATGCTGATTTTTAATGTTGGTTTATTGGCTTGCTACATTTTTTGCATAAGACATTTTTTACTTTTTTTGTATAGATTTATTTTTAAGGTTTTGTTGTTTTCTTATACTTAAATGTTATTTATTACTCGTATTCCTTGACTTATAGGTTGGTATGAGGCTGACCACCCATACTGTAAAAAATGGTTCACTTTGCCAATGTCACCCCTGTTTCAGGGAATGTCGGCAAGAGTTGCAGGGCTTATGTTCATTTGAGGTTTGGATTTTATTTATAAGTACACAATCAGCATTTGTAAGCGCGAACTACACGTGTTTGTTTGTGGGCATACATCTGAGAGCTTTGAATGAATATATCCTTGCAACTTAGATTATAGATTATAGTATCTGTGATTCGAGAAAAACTTCATATCGGCTCATGGATCCTGAGGTAAGGACGTCCAGCTATCTTTCCTCCTTTTAGGAGATCTTCCAGCTGGGCGTAGACCTATAAACATCTCATTAGCTACGATACATGTGAGTCTTTCATGACCCATTCTAGAGACGAAATCTAATTTTTACCGGCTTTTTTGTCCCGACTCCATTCTACCACACACATAAAAAAGCCTACTAAGAAGGTATCTAATCTAATCTAAGTTGCAAAGATATGTAACATTGATAATTCACATTATATGCATTTTCACTAGCAGACACGTTTGCGCTTACACATGCCGCATGTGAACCTATAAAATAAAAATCCAAATCTCAAATGAACATACACCCTGCAACTCTTGCCGACCTTCCCTGAAACAGGGGTGACATTGACAAAGTGAACCATTTTTTGCAGCATGGGTGGTCAGCCGCATACCAACTTACAAGTCAAGGAACTAATATACATTATAGGTTGGTGAACATAAACAATGCTACAATTTTTAGCACATTTTTTACGCAATTTTTTTTTGCGTTCACGGTGCATTAGCTACTATTCTGAATCTTATTTAAAATCAACGCAAAAAAATCTGCACACAATGAAGTCATTGCAAAATAAAATTATGTTTTATGAGAACTGAGAACTGAGTAGTGTCTTGTCGAAAAAAATGTATACAAATTAAAACACTCAGTAGAGGCGTTGTTTAAAATCACCTCTTTTTTGTTGAACGCTGTGGTTGAGCTGATATGAATGTTTTATACTTAGGTTACTCTATTCAGATCGATTTGCTTCGCTCAATTATTAAAATCTATAATGACCGCAGTTTCGTACAAAAATATTCATTTTTTTATGTAATTGTATTCAAGTTATCTTGGTGTTTTAATGTCGTAATCGGAAACGAAATTTGTAAGTAAGATATTAATTTACTAAGAAAGACCTTCGCTTTCTTATAAATTACACCTCAAGAGCGTTGCTAGATAGCGTCAAATCAATCAGGACGCAATGGAAACTGCACAAAATCCCAGAGATGGTTTTTGTCAGATATGTACCTTCGATTCGATTGAGAATCTCGTCAACCCTCAAATGTACTTTTTTGAAATTAATTAAGTACCTACGGCAGCAACTGTTTGCCTTCATTGAGGTTTCGCCACTAGTAGACTAAGGCCCGGTATTTTTAACGTCACATAGTGACTTTATACTAAATGAAAAGGACGCACTTATGTTAATCTTGTGGGTAGATTTTTTTATCAGTTTAAAGTAACATATGCTAACATTGAAAATACCGGGCCTAAGCTTCCATTGCTTGAGTAAGTGTAGATTGTGACCAATGACATATTGGGCACTCTATGAGACGACACCACTGTACCTTGCAAATATCATCAAGCAAACTGGTTCAAATAGCAAACAATTGACTTTGAACTCTGTAGAAAAAAGGAGCCAGAACATTGTTCAATGAGCCTTTGCTCACGCCTGCAACAGCACCCACCTAAGCTTCGAGAGATTGCCAACAGCAGTCAATTCAAGAAACGTCTCAAGACCAATATGTTCACCGAATCTTTTCATCATAATCATCATGAGTTCAACAGTCCCAAGAGGACTTTGCCTGAATCCAGGATTCTCCTCCACTTTCGCCTGTTCATCGCCTTTGTTGTCTACCTTGGCTGCATCCAAGTTCACATCGTCTATCCTTCGCATTTTTGACCTTCCTGCTGCCCAAGTCTTTTGAGGCTCCCTAAAAGTGGTAATGCCACGAAACTAAAATGTAAACTACTTCATTATCATCATCTTCATAAGCTTGTTTATTTGAATCTCTTCCGAATACCGGCCTCCTTAAAATAATGGGCAAAAAAATACATTTTGGTGACCGAGTTTTCAGCACACTGACACCGTTCGCCTGGAATTCGTTGTCAACATGTCTGACGGAGTCTCCTATAGAGGCCGGTTTTAGAAAGAACCTTAAGATGTACCAGTTTGCGGAGTCGCACAAAGAGCCCCTGAAGTGACTGAGATAGTGATGACATTGGAAGGAGTCATAAGACTTAAAGATAAGCTTTGAAATCACTTCAGTCACGAAAAGACGCAACAGTTGTGTGCTTTATTCTTATCATTATTATTCAGATGCCCAACAGTTCCTGATACACTGCGCGGCAAACTGCTCCATCTCGTCACTTGTCAATTGGATCGGTGATTCATGTCTCTAAGTGAAGTGACGCTAGTGCGATGTCATCTGGAACGGATGCCATCAGTTGTCGTTACAAAGCACTCTCCACCATGCAGATAAAACTCCAATTCATTTGAATTGAATCACGAGCTGGATAATTGAATTAGCGAATGTTGTCACTTGTATTCTGTGTGCAGACACGTCAACCCGTCTGGCAAAGGCATTGCACGCGTCAATACAAGACAAATAGTGCACAGGCAAATGAGTTGTCTAGTAACTTACTTACATAATTTTGTGCCGATCTCCTCAGGTGTCACCATTGTTGACAGATTGCAGTTTTCTCCTGGGACTGGTAAGAAATCTGGGACATTTCTATTGAAAATTCCATACGAAATTATTTTTATGCCACCGTCTTATTATGTCTTTTATACCAACATCTTGTTTGAAAAACCTGAGACAGTGGTTTAGCAGAAGCGCATGATCCCTCTTACGTGCCGCAGTACCGAAGGTGCAAATCGTTAAAATGATTGCCAATCTTCACTGAACAGGCACAGGAAGAAGAAGAATGTGTACGGTAATTGTTATTACGCAACGGGCTGCATACCATTGAGATACGGTTTGTTGTTTTCTATTGAGTAAATCATTTATTAGGAGTAGAATTCCTTATTTTTACCCACATAAAGATGAGTTTATCGACCTCTATGGTTTAATTAATTTAAACGACCACTCCAGTACACAACAATTGAATTATTAGTTTGTATGTAATGTCAGCATGCGTTTAGTATAGTAATATATAATGTCCATACTCGGAAGCTTGCAGCTCATATCAGACCATGGTATGTACAATAATTGGAGATCTGAATGACATTGTCTATTGAATTCGGCGAAATGACCGCATGAGGCTTTTGACAAACAGGGTTGGCGATGACTGCGAAAAATCCCAGAAATATTTCACAACTTTGCTTTTTACCAACAATTTTAATAGCTGCTATTATCGTTTAATAATATTATATGGAACTTATGGCTTTGTAAAACTGGGAAAACACAAAATTTCTTAGCGTTTTCTTACAGTTTCAAAACTTTGTTGTACTTTTCACTTTCCGAACCAATTGAATAAATAAAATATTATTGAATATGAATTTTCACAGTGTTCATACACAAACAATTCAAAATATAACTAATAAAAATGTTGGGATCAATTATTTGATGAGCGCTGTTTTGTGTAAAACACACCACAATAGCCCTCTAATGATCCAATATGACGCTTATTTACTGTGGTGTTTGGTGGGGATAAGAATTAACACGAAAAAATTCTGTAATGTGTCTTTAATGAGAGCCCTTGGCTATACACGCTTTTATAGAGCAGGAGATCTAAGGTGTTATGTTATTTTAAATAACATATTATAAAAAAACAATCCCGAAGTGTGCAGTATGTGTTTGTGGGCCGAGCGGAGCCGAACGGTCACGGAAGTGGCCGAACTGCACCGTATGAACTAATCAGGCCGTCATTCGTTAGTTCCCGGCAAGATGCCAAGCGATTAAGACGTTAGCGACCAAGCACCAAGCGGTGCAAGAGGGGGCACTACAATGGAGCTCCCTCCCCCCCCATCTACTTGGATTTCCTGCCAGCAAGGCACCCGCCTTGTGGACCAGAGGCATAGGAGCGCCCACCCAGGGGCTCCAACGTGTGGAGGCGTCCGCCTTGGGAACCGCCGCTAGCCTGGGGCGCTGCCCCAGGCCTTCCGTTTAGAACTCCAGCCAACGGAATAGGGAGTGTTCTGGTGACAACCTGTAGGTCTGGCCAATCCCTTATTTCCCCTTTTCCCCCCCATATTAGTACAGTAATAAACCCTTATTTGTTCATGTTAAACTTATCTTTTAATTATACAACCTTCCCAAGATGTAAGTAAGCAATACCAAAGAAAGAACCCCACGCCCTGAGAGTGATACTGATGAGAGCTAGCCGGATGTAAGTATCCTGAAGATACCTTTCAATCAAAACATAACAAAGGCAACTGCAATCTGTAACTGTATCTATAATCTAAGTTTTACAGAGGCTGCCCCCCCCCCCCCCCCATGCTGTAAAAACTTGGTTTACTTCTGTCAATGTCACCACTGCTTCAGGCAATGACGGCAACAGCTACAAGGTTTATGTTCATATGAGATTCTTGTATTTATTTTATAAGTATACATTCAACGCGCGTATAATCGTGAAATTTAAATTACCTGCTTGTAGCCATGCACTAAATATGAATCTAAAATATAAACACATCTAAAAGTTTAAGGGTTGTGTATTGACATTGTGAAGATTCGTGTTGAATTAATAATGTAAAAATAAAACAAAACTGGTAAGAGATTTTTTGGTTGTTTTATTTTTAATACATATTCCCCCCACCACGCACAAGATCTCAGTCTCTTTTTGGTGAGGTAAAGGGTAAAAACCATCGGTGTTATTCTTAGACATTTTCGTCGCCCTTTGAACCCAGGTTTTGCTTAATTTTGATTCTTGAACATTTCTGAAGTAGTTAGGCTTGCGTCTCGAGTTCAACGCTCGCCCAAATCTAACCTCCAAATGTATGCGAAGTTAGGCCGAGACAAAACCCCCTCGGAGACGGTTTTGTGGTACAATCGATTTTGACAACTGCCGTATTTAATATTAAATAGTAAATATTTGCTTTATTACTGTTTTGTTTTGCGATTTGTTTTTGTCATTTTGGTCAAATTGACAGAATTCAGCACTTTTTTGCTAATCAATCGCATTTTGGGGCACAAAACACACAAAATTAAAAAGCAAAATAAATCATTTGACAGATTGCATCACGGCTCGCGGCAAATTTCTCAATATGAAAAATTTGCCGCAAAACTGAAGTTATGTATATAGTTTAAAATAAGTGAAGAGGATATTTAACACTCTACGAACACATATGAGACACTTTTTCCATCTGAAATAAAATATTTACTTGCATTTCGGCAGACATCTGATCTGTGTACAAACAAAACAGTCAGCCGTCCGCCATTGTGACGTCATCGATATTTGTGTGGTCGTCCCAAACGCATATTCCCTACATTTGGTTTATTTTTCCCGATCCACAAAAAATATACGGATTTATTTGGCTAATCAATTGTTTTCAAAGTTGTTTTAATTATAAATTGCACAACAAATTTATAAACTGATTATTTGCTTTTATTTTTCATCTTTTTTTTTTGCGTTATTGTCAATGGTTATTGTTTTAATAATTATTTAAAAACGACTGAAAATTCCCTATTCTTTAAATAATATTTAAAAAGTGACATCTCCAGAACAGATTTTTTTTTTAAATACGACATTGAACGGACGTAATTTCAGCCGTCCAAATTTGGCCGCAGGCTCAACTGTTCCTACGTTACACTATGAACGAGAATCAATATTTCAAATTTGGTCTAGTCCGGCGTTGTACCCAGATTAAGTAGTCGCCAGTTAGGCCGACATGAATTTACTATGTATTAGAATTAAGAAAAGAAATCAATAAAAAAAAGCTTTGCAGCATTAATTGGCAACCCTGTTTGTATAGATGACAACACACAATTATATGATTAGATATGATGGCTGCGTTAGAGAACTGCATCCAGAGCTGCCACGCGGTCAGCCCTACAACATTGCTCTCAATGAATTCCAATGAATCACAGACATAGCTGCATTGCTCCCAAACTACTAACATCCATGTCTATAATAATGATTATCTTTCATTTTAGTTGCAAAGATACATTACATAACTAAAACGCAACCAAGCTACACATATAGTATAACTTCTTGCCACGTTATCCCCGAAGGGGTCGCATGTGGCGAGTTGAACCTTTTTTTTTACAGGTAAGGGGGCCGGTCTAACGTCAACCACTTCAGTTGAAGTGGGGGCTTCCTAGCTCCCGAGAGGGCTGGTACTTATTTCTTGTGAATTACATGCATTCTCATAAGCAGGCTCCTTGACTGATAGGTTTGTATGAGGCTGACTCCCCCTGCTGTAAAAATTGGTTCACTTTTGCCAATGCTACCCCGTTTCATGAGTGTATGTCACGTCACGTACGCCAACATGGGTTTCTCAGATAAATACACCTTTTTTCCTATTTTCTACCAGAGAAAGCGTTTAAAAAAGTGTGACAAACCTATAGTTTAGAAGTTTTTCGTGAGCATTTCCTTATAATTAGTTCACTTATTATAATTTTTTTTTTTTAATCCTGTGCGGGAGACTCCCTAGATTCTAGAGACTCTAGGGGTCTATGACACTTGTTGTTGTGACGCAGAAGTGTACGAGCTTGGTGGTCGCTACAAAGCGTCAATACTCAAGCAAGACCCAGCTGCTGTAAAGCTGGATGGACCTTATTACACACAATAAAATGTTTTATCCACGATTTCTCAAATCAGTGAATCAGCACTTATTTAGGCGATATTTTTGGCATAGTTGCGTTCTTATATCGGTTAGTTTCCTCAGTTTGACCGCTGTGGTACTTAGCGCTTGATCTACACACATGTTGAGTATAAATACATAAATTAGTTGCTGCAGTATCCCTCCCACACGTGCCATATGATTTATGCTCTGACCGACTCCATATATCCGACTATGGGAGGAGAGAAGTACATTCTCTGTACGAGACTAACAGATGTGGCATACCAACACATCTTATAACTTGATAAAGAAACTTGCTAGATGATTCGATTGAAATACTCATCTTAGATTTCAATCTAAGTTGCCAAGATACATAATTCTGTACCTTAGAGCATAAACAACGGTAGTCACATTTAGTAAAATGTGCAGGAGACAAGCTTTACTGAAAATGTGCACTTTTTTTAAACCATTATAACTTCTAAACTAGACGTGATATTTTTGATCTGTAAAAACTGTTTATCTTCTTTTATCAGTATTTATTTAATGTGAAATAATGGGAACGTATGTGGAACTTCCGTGGTTTATGCTTGCACTTTTATGCGCATCCCATATTTATTACACTTGATATCTCAGTAACTATGAGTCCGAGGACTCGAATATTTTTACCACTTATAGAACAGCTAATATAATAAGTTCTGCATAATTAGCTCAAAAACGCAAAAAAGTGGACTTCCGTTGTTTATGCTCTAAGGTACAGAATTATTGTTACGAATGAGCTCGATTGCCTGGCTTGCTGATGTGTGTGTCCGCCTCTAGCATAGTCTACTGTGAGTTTGAATAAGTGCATGTGCCCAGGCACGTAGTTGTTGGTATGCGTAACTAGAATAGTATGGAACAATGCAGAGGTATGTGGAGGGGTTCACTATAGAAGGGTCTGGAGTATGCGAGAGGCATCCGTTTAGACGCTTTATATGTGGACTGCAATTGTGTGAGAGGCGAGAGACTATTTTTTTCCACGTCACCCCTCAGGAAACGGTTGTCAGAGCTGCACGGTCTATTTTCATTTCAGCGTTTTATTTTGTAAGTACACACAGGGTCTGATTACGTTTACCACGAATTATTCTACAAAACATACTGTCACTATAGTGCTTGTTGCTCTTATCTCCAACAGAAGTAATTGTACATTAACCATTTTTGTATGTGTATTGTCTTATGTGACTAATGTGTCTTATGAATGCTTGAAATTGATTTTAAAATACTTATAACAACTGTCGGTATTATGGCCGAGGGAATCAAGTCACTATTCCTGATTAGCGTATTTGGAACAGAATAACGCAGGTTCGAATCACATCTGGTCCTTAGACCATATTGTTACGAATTTAGGGTTCAAAAGTCTTTCAATTAAAAATACTGGTCTTCTTATACAGTTGTTTATTTTACACTTTTAATAATTTATTTTCACAAAGGTAGCCTCGACTATTCCATTACACTTGGTTTCTGTTCACTGGTTTTGGTTCAATGTATTTAGTTGTAAAGCTTGAAGGATACTGGCTCTGCAAGCAACTCGCACCCTTCTTATACTCTTCAGAACAGTACAATCCAGATCCATATTCGCTAGACAGTTCCAGAAAGGCGTAGTAATCATTATTTCTCGATGCTTCTATAATCTATAATCTATAATCTAAGTTGCAAGGATATATTCATTTAAAGCTCTCAGATGTAAGCCCACAAACCAACAAGTGTAGTTCGCGCTTACAAATGCTGAATGTGTACTTACAAATAAAATCCAAACCTCAAATGAACATAAGCCCCACAACTTTTGCCGACCTTCCCTGAAACAGGGGTGACATTGGCAAAGTGAACCATTTTTTACAGTATGGGTGGTCAGCCTCATACCAACTGTAACGAGATGGATTTGTTTGTTAGGTAAAATGGAACATGAGATTTGAATTTGAATGAAAAGGAAAACAAAAGAATATAGAAAAGAGAGGAGAAGCTTGCCTGGGGGGATAGCCACAAGCCTGTGTAATTAAGAATACAGAATATTATTGTGCTGTGGTTTATTGTGTATACATTGTGAAAGAAATAAAAGTAAACATATTAAAGTGGCTGTTATATTATTAATTGTGTCAATCAGCAGGACAGAAGAAAAACCCTCACATTTTGGCGCCCAACGTAAAAGAAAAAATCTGTACATGAAATTCCTATGAAGAAAATTTTTCACAAACAAAAACAAATGACAGTCAATTTCAACAAATGACATTGAAAACAATACAATATATGAAATGATTAAAATTGGACAGATTTATGGTTGTGAAAGCATCAACACGTTTAAAAGCTAGTGAAGACATCGACTTATACAATTAACAACAAGAAATTACAAGATTTGAAACGCTGTTTGAAAATATTGAAGGTGAGAGAATTCAAACTACCTACATTACGTTCAGAAGAATGGAAATTCAAAAATCGAACGTCGCGGGAGAATGAAGAATGGATATGAACCAGTTTGTTTCAAATCAGTTTAGATAAATATATATAGATGGTGTTATATTTAATTTGTATGAAAAAAAATTTTTCAATGAAATGATTTTTTTTAATTGCATAAATTGAAAATATACAGCAAATGACGAAATCTAAAAAAATAAATAATAAAAAGGATTTAGAAAGTAACACAATGGAGTCCATAAATTTTGATCCTCTCAAATTAAAAATATCTTTTAATGGTGAAAGTGAACCAAATGAATTTATAATAAGATTAGAAGAATTAGCCAAAGTCTACAAATTAAAATTAGATTATTTGGTAGAGTGTATGCCTATATTTTTAACAGATTTTCCGTTAACTTGGTACAGAGCAAGTAACTGTGAATTTGATTGGAAAATTTTTAAAACCAAATTCTTACAACAATTTGAAAAATATGACTTTCAAAGGAATCTTAAGTTAGAAATTTTAAATATGGTACAAGGGCATGATAATGCATCTGTTTATATTTTAAAGGTAAAATCAAAAAATAATTTATTAAATAAAAGAATGCATGATAAAGAACTTATGGACATAATAATTCATGGATTGTCAGAAAAATATGCAACTTTACTGACAACATCTGAAATTAAAAATACAGAGGAATTATCTACAATATGTAGCAAGTTTGAATCATTTATAAAATTTAATGAATGTAAAAATTTAAATGTAATGAATGACATAAAAGAGAAAAATGTAATGCAAAAATGCAATTTTTGTAATAAATTAGGACATGATGAAATAGATTGTTGGACTAAAAATAGAAAATTAGATTACATACAGAATAAATGTAGAAGTTTCACAAATAATATAGTATGCCACTTTTGTAATAAAAGAGGACATGTGGAAAGAAATTGTTTTATAAAAAATGGAAATTATAAAAAACACACAGTAATCTGTTACTCATGTAAGCGTACAGGACATGTACAAAAAGATTGTTTTGTTAAAAATAAAAAAAGTGATTATACAGACAAAACAAAAATGAACAGAAATATAAATATACAAAACAGAACAAATACGACATACAATAGTAATTCAAAAAAACTTGTAGATAGTCGGCCTTCAGTACAAACACAAAAATCAGAAATGAAGAGCTGGCTTAATTTCATTCAAATTTTTAATAAAAATTATCAAATTGCACCACTCATTTTTGCTAAACAATTTGATAAAAGACCATTTTTAACAGTAAATATTGAGAACAAAAATTTTACAGGTTTACTAGATTCAGGTGCATCTATTTCTGCAATCAATGAAAAAACATTTGATTATTTTTTACAAAGAAATTACAAAATTATAAAAACTCATGAAAGTATCTCGTTAGCAAATGGTAAAAATATAAAAATACTTGGTAAAATAAATTTAGAGGTAAAATGTGACAATCAAATAAAACATGTAGATTTTTATGTTTTACAAGGTTTACAACAAGACTTAATTTTTGGAATAGATTTTTGGATAAAATTTGAATTAGAACCGAGTTTAATAAGTAATAAATTCAAATATTGCAGATCCTTGGTATAATAATATCGCAGAAGGATGTACAAAAACACCATACAAATACAAAAAATTCAAAATGGTAGATAATAAATTATTTAAACTAATAAATGATGATAATCCTTTCACAGAGGAATATAATTGGAAAGAGATACCTATTATAGACAATAGATTAACTATAATAAAGAATCATCATGATAATGGACATGTAGGTATTTTTAAAACTTATAAATACATATCAAGATGTTACTATTGGAAAAATATGTATGCAGATATAAAAAGTTTTATAAATAAATGTCAAAAATGTAAAATGTATAAGCCGAATAATTTACCTCCAGCAGGAAAAATGGAAAATAGAAAAAGAGTGGATAGACCGTTAAAAATGCTGAGTATTGATTTGATAGGACCATTACCAAAATCAAGTACGGGCTATATACATATATTATCAATAATAGATGTTTTTACCAAATATTGTTGGTTATTTCCTTTAAGAAGAGCTACTACAGAAGAAATAGTAAAATTAATAGAAAATAAAATATTTTTAACAGAAGGAGTACCGCAAACGATAATAACAGATAATGGAAAGAATTTAAAGTCAAATGCATTTAAAGATTTTATGTACTCATATGGAGTACAGAAAATATTTTATACAACTTTATATACTCCCATGTGCAATAATGTAGAGACATATAATAGAACAATAGGATACACATTAGCTATTTTTGTTGAAAATGAACAAAGAAAATGGGATACTTTTTTAGATTCAGTACAAAGCATAATAAATAATACAGTCAATTTAGCAACAGGATACACACCTAATGTATTAGCAAGAGGTAGGGAGATTGTACTAAATGGTGAAATTCATGGTGAAATAGTAAATGATGAAATAGAATCAAAGGAAGATTTAGATAAATATAGAGATATGCATAAAGATAAAATGAAGGAATTAAACACATTATACAAAATTGTAACAGAAAATTTATGGGATGCATATAATAAAAATGCAAATTATTATAATAAAGGTAGATCAAATCGTGTCTATGATCAAGGGGATATTGTATGGCGTAAAAATTTCATACAATCAAATGCAGGGAAATACTTCTGTACAAAGTTGGCTCCAAAATTTGTCAAAGCCAGAATAGAAAAGAAAGTTAGCAAGATAGTCTATGTATTAAAAGATATAGACACAAATGTTATAAATAAATATCACATCAAGGACATAATCAAATTAGATTAACAAAACAAAAAAAAAAACATATTTTCATGTGTATGAAAAATTTGAGGTGATGAATGATACGGTGAAAGTTGATATAAAAGTGATCAGTGAAAGAATGAATTATGAAATATTGCATGAATGAAGGTATGAAACATAAATTAAACAAAGTATTACATATGAAGGTAAAGTTTTTTAAAAAAAAAATGATGGACTGATAAATTTATTAATGAAAAATAAATTTGAAATAAATTAATTAAATATTGGGAAAGATGTGATACATGTTTAAAAAAAAAAAGTTATTTTAATGAATTGATTAATAAACTGGTGAATGTTTATTATGTATTGTTATTTGATTATTTTGAATTGTTGAATTAAGTATATAAAAAAAAAAAAAGTTATTTTAATGAATTGATTAATAAACTGGTGAATGTTTATTATGTATTGTTATTTGATTATTTTGAATTGTTGAATTAAGTATTTAAAAAAAAAAAAACAAATATTTGTTTATAATATTGAATATGAAATTTGTGTTAAAAAAAATATATATTAATTTTAGTATGAAAATAATTGGTATTGTTAAAAAATGTATTAATGACTGAATAATGTATCAGAAACAGGTTTTTTTTTTATTTTCATATTTTTGAAATTTATCCTTAAAATAAAACAAAATATGTGGCGCCGGCTGAGCATTATGATACATTATTTACTCATTGTAAAAGAAAAAAAAAAAAAAATTGGGAATGTTTTTTTTTTATGAGAGGAAGGAGGTGTATTGTAACGAGATGGATTTGTTTGTTAGGTAAAATGGAACATGAGATTTGAATTTGAATGAAAAGGAAAACAAAAGAATATAGAAAAGAGAGGAGAAGCTTGCCTGGGGGGATAGCCACAAGCCTGTGTAATTAAGAATACAGAATATTATTGTGCTGTGGTTTATTGTGTATACATTGTGAAAGAAATAAAAGTAAACATATTAAAGTGGCTGTTATATTATTAATTGTGTCAATCAGCAGGACAGAAGAAAAACCCTCACACAACCTATAAGTCAAGGAATATGAATAAAAAATTACATTTAAATATATAAAAGAACAAAACCTTACAAAGAAATCTATACAAAAAAAGTCAGAAATTTCCTATGCAAAAAATGTAGCAAATTAATACACCAACATTAGAAATCACCATTGCAGATTAGCCGCCACTTCTTCCTGTCCTTGTTCAAGTATTTTTATTCAATGATTCCTACCCACACAATACAATACAGAATTCCTATAACTATAACTAATACCTACTTATTTTAAATATTTATATTTCATATTTACATAACAATATTTTCGACCCTGGTTTAACAGATGCTATTGCATGCATACAAGCTTCTCTTTTCGCATAAAGATAACTGACCAGGCAAAATAAGTAAGTGAATTGCATTCCTCTTTACAAATCTATTAAAAAAACTCTCACATTGTCGTTTTTACGTTTTTTTCTTAACTCCGATTGTGTAGAATGTGATTCTTAAGACAACTTCATATTTGAATCAAATGATGGATAAGCCAAACAAGCACAGGGGGGACGATATGTAGAGAGAAAAAAATAAAAAAGAGATGTAAAGGGTTCCCAGAAAAAAAACGTGATAGGATTTGAATAATAAAAAAAGATAAAACAATTAACATGAATCGGCAGAGCATGGGCATGACCCAGCCATTGTGAACAGGCAGAGATAAACAGACAAAAGAAAGTAAGCACAATAATATTAAAAACGAGCATTTCAATAGGTTAGTATGTGAAGCAGTCCGTGTCAAACTTTTTCACTTGAAGACACTCTTGCGAATAAGATTTCTCAGGATAAAAACGAATTTTAATCATTTAGTTAGGTGAATTATGGATGACATATCGACGGTTAATAGGAAGTAATAAGCGACGTTTTGGTCAAAAATCAGTTATGAATGCTATCCTACTTAAAATTTTCCGCTCTTTCTAATGCGCTAACTCCACAGATTGGCTAACTCCCATAGCTCTACGATGATTTTTTTAGTTGTTTATGCCCAAGCAAACAACTGCGTTCTCGAAATATGGTTTTGGTATAACCGACAAGATTTTGGCCTTTTTTGTCCTAAAGGCGCTTGTGACAGATTTTCTCGGTCGTCCCTTACCTCTTTTTCCATTCACACTACCTCTGTAATTATACTTTGTCAGTTTATCATCATTCATTCTTTCCACATGCCCAAAACATCTCATCACATTATTTTGTTTTCAGCGAAGAGCATATTTTTTTTATTTTTTTTGTGCGTTGCCGGGAATCAAACCCACTTCCTTCCAACCACGAAGCCGAAGCATTAACCACTAGACTACGAATTAGTTTTATTTTTTTATAATCAACAAAGCTTCTGACTCGAAAATGTTTTAAGAAAAAGTAGACTAAAACTTAGAAAGTAGTGAAGGGGTTCCTCTTTCTGCGTCACACAGTTTAGCAGGCACTGATATGATTATGATTGCATTGTCTTTGCTTGCATGCTATACCCGGAGAGGGCGTTGAACGCGGTCACGCTCTGTACCACGAGTGAGTATACGTTTTACCAAAAGTGTATTGAAACCAAAACGCTCACTAGAGTCACTGCTTTACTTTTTATACATTTTTGATAAAATGCAGTGGTAGAGTCTCATTGAATGTTTTACACTTTGAGGAACTGGTGATGATGACTCTATAAAAACAAGCATCAGTGCCCTGAGTATAAAACGTTACGTTAATACCCCATTTAAGTAAAAATAAAAATATATGGAAAATACAAAAGCGCAACTAGTGAGTGATTAAGTTTTCATACGTTTTCTATGTTTACGCGAACGAAGGAAGTTTGCAAAATGTTGTATACTAGGGGTACAGAGCAATGGGGCGCCTCTGCATTCTGCTATTCACCGATAGCATGAAACTTTTATCACTTTTTTCAGTGAAAACAAAAAGGCTTGAATTTTCGTAGTTCCACCACCAAAAAACTTTCTCTCGAATTCATTTCGTAATTTTTAGATTTCGTAGTAGTTATTTTGATAATGCTGTGATTGCACTGAAAGCGCTCGAGAAAATTAATCAACTTGTGAAGAAAAACTATTTATTTTCACATTATTAATTTAAAATAAATCATCACACACTTCCTTGACTTATAGGTTGGTATGTGGCTGAAAACCCATGCTGTAAAAACGGTTCACTTTGCCAATGCCACCCCTGTTTCAGGGAAGGACGGCAAGAGTTGCAGGGTGTATGTGCATTTGAGATTTAGTTTTTATGTTGTAGGTTCACATGCGGCATGTACAAGCGCGAACTTGGACGTGTCTGCTTGTGAGAATGTGAATCTCCAATGTAACATATCTTTGCAACTTAGATTAGATTAGATTCACAATGTAAATACACAAACCCATAAACTTTTATGTATTAATCTACAAGTAAGTTCAATTCTTGACAAATGTCTCGCATTTCCATGAGAAGGCAAGTTTCCTAGGACGAAGGTGAGTGTAAAGGAAACTGGAAGGTGGATTGGGGATACCTGGAGGTAGCTTAGGGAAGCGCGAAGGTAGCTTAGGCAAACCTGAAGGTAGATTGGGGATTAGGGAGGTGATCCTGGAGGAAATGTGGTAGAGACAATTCTGATAGGTCATCTCGCCGGCAAGATAAAGTATCTGAAGGGAAATACATGAGGTGAGCGAGAAGGAGTAGCTGTTCCCGAATCACGCTTAGTCAACGGGATAGATTGAGCTGTCTGTGGTGTGCGGGGTCTTAGGACAGATACGGATCAAGGAAAAGTTGAATATTTTTATATATAATCTAAGTTGTAAAAATATTAACATTAAGGATCAATAAAATGACATATAAACGCGCTTACATATGCCACATGTGAATATAAAAATTAAGTCTCAAATGAATATAACCTCTGCAAATTTTGCCGACCTTTCCTGAAACAGAAGTGGCATTGACAAAGTGAGAAATTTATTACAGTATGGGGGGTCAGCCTCATACTTAACTATAAGTCAAGAATATAATAATCTATAATCTTAGTTGCACAAAAACACAGATAATAATTAGTTTAACATTTAGAATTCATCCAAATGTACGCCCACAAGCAGACACGTACAAATTTACACTTACACACGCCGCATGTGTATTCTTGCAAAATAGAATCCCAAATCATAAATGAGGCTGACCATCCATAGTATACAAAATGTTGCACTTTGCACATGTCATCCCTGCTTCAGTGAACGTCGGCCAGAAGTTCTGGATTCATTCGAGATTTATGTAAGCCCGAATTTATGCGTGGCTTCTTGTAAGAATACATTTAATATGAAACTTTAATGTTGATATGTCTTTCCTAATCAGATTATAAATTAATATTACAATTAATAAACTATTAATCGATTCTGTTAACACCTGTTTTTGGTTAGTCAAAAATAGGTTTTTGATTTGCGTTCCTCTTCACGTTTTTTTTTCAATGCCGCCCTAGTCCTTTTCCCACCTGTCTCGCATTTTCCCCTTACAGTTCTGCCCTACACGAGAGAGGCCCTTCATCCCCCTCTCGCCCACACTAGCCCCTATCCTGAAAATCGATAAGAGAGAGAAGGAACGTCTCCTGACGTCCCAGACATATCAAAATATTATCACTGAAACATTCGAGAAAAGGACCATCGGTTCTGTTTGACAGATTTGTGATTACAGTTTGTGTGAATCTTTTGCCAAAAAAATGTGAAAAAAAAGATTTAAAGATTTCAAATCCCACTATGCTTAAGTACATCATTGAAGAAATGAAAACGATTTTTTTTTGAGATACAGATGACCGAAGGAAGAGATGGTTCGGGCATCTTGAAAGTAAGTGCGATGAACGACTAACAACAATAGTGAACAAAGGGAATGACTCAAGGAAGCGTGGATGAGGAAGTCCGAGGAAAGCATATTTTTGAAATGTCTGGAATCTGCAGAGTTAGAAAAATAGAGGAGCATGCTTGAGAAGAGTGATGAATCTTAAAGAAAAAAAGGACACAGACAAAAGGTACTGCCCACACTTAGCGGAATGGTGGCTAGATACAGTAACAGTAACAGATCCCTGTTCCAGAAAGTTTATTTGTGTTTATTTCTTGTGAAAGCTGAGTACACATTGGTGATACTATGGATAGGGTTAAAAGAAAACAAGTAAACATGAAATCATCTCTCTTGCTTTAAACGCAATATTTTACCAACTAAGTTATAGACCGAACCAAGGTAATAAGTGCTAATGCAACTTATTATTGCGTTAAACCTTGCCGGTGTTTTGATTTTGTGTCTTAAATAAACTCCAAAACAGGAAATAATTACCAACATCCTTAAAAGGGATCGAATCCTAGCCCTGTGGCATGGACCCCAAGCATTCTACCAACTCAGCCACCGACCGGACATAAAAAGTAAAATTATTAAGAATAAATTGATAGTCATCAGTTGTCACTTTGACAATACATATTGAAATAATCAATAAATTGAATATAATAATTGATAAATGGTTTCACAATTGATTGGTCAATGAGGGTCCCGCTCCATTGCACTCGTGTATAAAAATATTCACTGCGGTTTTATTAGAACTCGAACCAACAATATTGCTCATAGCGGGAGGTATGTAATCACTAGACAAGGAGTTTATGGGAAAATTCTGCATATGCAAAAGAATTTCAAAGATATGAGTTTTAACAAGACAAATGTAGAAAGATAATATCAAAGCAAATAAAGGCATATTTTGAATTGGGAATAAATGGAAAAAATTATTGGGAATTGAAAAACGTTTACAAAAAAAGTCATTTGATCTCATCACATACATACATAGTATTTACATGCATGTGGAAACTTAATGATAAAATGTTTTTTTTTTTATTAAAAAAAAATTATGCTTACAATTTTTTATTTCATTCGTTTTTTTTGCCAGTGGTTTTCAAATTGTAAAAAACCATCGTTTTCTTTCTTTATTTTGAATAGTAACCAACGTTTTACCCATTTTACTACCACATTTAAGGCCCAAGTGGCATTCTATCAATCACAAAAGTTAATCAATTTTGATAGGTGTTGTTGCTCCTTCGAGGAGCTTAAATTTCAGGATTGCCTTAGCAAGGAAGATATGGAGAAAAGGATGAATGAACAACAAAATGCGTCGTCAGTCTCACAGCAACCTACAAGTCGAAGAGCAGAAATCCAGCAATATGCCTGTGCATATAATTTCACGAAAAATTCCCATAAATGCCGCGTCTAACATTCGCAATGAGTATGCAATATTTACAAGTTATTCAAAAGCCCGCCAAATTGATATCACATTATTCAATTTGATGCATTTAGCTGTTTGCAAGTGGAGAAAGTCTGCTCAGGTGTAAACAAATCGAAAAAAAACCTTTCATAATCAAATACCGCACACTTGTCGCTCTAAAAAACAATCGAAGTTGCAAAAAATGTTCGTACTCTAGATTCACGTTCCATACACGTGTGCCCAAGACTTACACGAATCCGTCCTCATGAATGTGTCAGAAAGACGGACGCTCATTCCAAACCATTTTTTCTTCAAGTAGTGGAAGGCGTTCCTGTAAAGTAAAAAGCAATGGCACGTCAAAATAAGAACCTTTAGGACAACAAAAAATTAGGTTGAAAATTCATCATAACACTCTTCTGTAATATTTAAGCTAAGTTGCAGTTGGTCCGGTCGAAAAATCAGTTGATAGAATGCTTGCATTTCATGACAGAGGTGGGCTAGGGTTCGATCACCATCGGGGGTGTCAGAAATGATTTCCCGAATCGGTGTTAAATTTCAACCTTACCTAATATACCAACAAATTTTACCCATTCTGCATGAGAAATGAGAACCAGTATTTTCTCCCCTCCTCTTTACTTTTGGCATAAGGCCGACCCCCTTACTTGTAAAAATAAATAGGTTTCAAATGATACTCACGATCCCTTCGGGGGCAATACAGCAATATGTTTTTTTTATATATGTTGAGCTTAGTTATGTTTTTATACGCATGCGTAGGATGTGTATCATTTTTCATCAGTACAAATGTGTGAAATCAGAATGAAAAACTGACTAACTTTTTACACGAGTTTATAATAATTAGGCAGCGCCGCACCACCCCTTTCGGGTCGCTCTAATTATTCCACGCTCGCAAATTTAGGGTAGGCAGCCTCAAGCCACCTACCCTAAGCCGCATTTGATAAAGGTGGTACACTTTTATACTCCAGGCAATTATTAAAAGGGAGCATGGAAATTAAGTTACCTTAATATTCATTCGCACGTGAATGAGGAAAAAAACATGGATTGAATTTTAATTGAAAAAATATCAATTTGTTTTTAGACCCCAAAGAGGAGACAACAAAACAGGGTAAGTTTACATTTATTTGATCAGCCATAATTGTTTTTACAAATAATAATAAATTAGTGTTTTTAGGCTTTCACCTGAGTTTTATATACGAGTATAGTTCTTTCAATAATAAATTACTTTCCAAATAAAATATAATTCATTTTTAAATTCACAGTTTTTAAGACATTTATTTTAAATCTTTTTTTTATTTGAATTAATTTATTTATTGACAATTTCGCACACTTAATAATAAAGAGAAATAACTCCAAAATTGGGAAAATCGAGATTTTGTAATAAAACGCGAGAGCAATGCGAGAAGAATAGGTAGAATGCGACAGCCGTTCAA